>UCOL01001569.1:0-34973 GCA_900474335.1 Ormyrus nitidulus
GCACTGTATATCTATATATATACAAATGTTCTATATCTGTCCTTACAACTACCTTAATTTATGCACTTAAACTTTCAGAATTACCTTTAATTGATAATTGAATTATTCTTTCCTATTTTATTAAAGACATTCCTTTGCAAATGTAGTGATATTTCTAAAATACGCTAATCATATTTTTTAAGTACACTTTGCAGCCGCAAAGTAGCTCCAATTATTTTTTCACCCAAAGGACACGTTTGCATAAGTCGTTATCAAAGGAAAATCAAATTAGATCGCAAAAAGATCGAGAGTCGGTCGTAGAAGCGCTTTAACTTCGCCCGTGGGAGTAATACGAGTAATACGAGTATCGAAACTGCCGTTCTTTCGAACGCGAAATCAGGCTATCGAATCGACATCCGTGACAGAACGTACTCCTGCCACTTGACGGTAATTCGTCGCTGGCATGCTTACTATCCGGCACACGACACCACGCGAGCGATCATTGCCTTTACAACGTTTTCCTTTCTTTCTTGCTTTCTCGTGCTTACGCGAATGCTGGTAATGGGAGTGGCTTGAAATTGCTGATGGATCACGAAGACTTCGATTCATGTATTTCGTGGAAAACCTACAGGGGACCTTGCAGGTTGATGTTATAATTACACGTTTAAGGGGTAATTGCTGCTTAAATTATTCGAGTTTAAAGCAATGCAACTTGAGTTAAGGGTTTTATTGTAAAGAGACTTTGAAACATTGAAAATACTAATCAAAGTATGAACATTTATTAAAAATGAATTTATAGCATATCTTATTAAAGATACTAAAGTACTTTTATATTAAACAAGTATTATTTAACAATCGTTTCTTTGTTAACGCATCGAGAGGTTTTATGTTTTGATTTAATGCTTATTGCTCAAAGATTATTTCCGATCAAATACTTCGGCATAAAGGTTCATAGAAAATCTGTGCCCCCTGCGCTGTACATTTCGAGAGAATAAGTCGCCCAATAACTTATCCCGGCGATATTCGGACGTCATCGACCGCGATATTAGCGATAAAATAAGCCATTAACTTAACGGCGCAAATTTCCAGCTATAGTTCGAGCAGACGGTTTGCCGTCTTCCCCTCTTTTCCGAAGAAAAAGGTAAGGTAACGGACGGGGAAGAGGAAAGATAGGAAAACGTCGCGAAGCTCTGCGGAGAAAGTCAGTGGGAGAGGAAAACGCAGAAGTGAGACAAGATTACGCAGCCGAGCGAAAGGATATTCCACTAAGCTTTCAGATTTTACCCTCTTAGCCGACCAAGGATTATAAAACGCAAATACGTCCCTTGATTAGTGAGGATAAAATAAACATGGAGCCTCTCTCAAGTTTCTCCTCTCAAGAGTTTCACCTCTTTTCTCAGAGTTTATCTCTTTCTTCAACGTGTACTATCCTCGCTGGATTTACTGTCAAACTAAATATTTAGTTTGCTTGCAGTCTTAAATCCCCAGAGGATTTTTTCACCATTTTCGTTTGAATTTTAAGACTATTTACTTAATTTACCATTCGAAATTTTCTGACAAATCATAACAATGATTTCTCATCTAGGTCCCTGCGTGGATTGCAGGCTCGATGCAGTCGGAATAGCCACTTTAGGCAGATAAACCGCCTGGCGGAAGAGTGGAGAGAAGTTTCGAGCTCGCGAGGGCTGAAGCCTCGAGCATCACACGGAAGTCTGGCTCTAATTAAGCGCCCCCATGCCTCAGTCATCATCCTTCGTCTCCAGCTTAAACAGCGCGCGTCCCTTCAAGAAGCGTCGCGATCTCGTATACATAAGCCCAGCCCTTAAAACGAACGCGAGTCTTACGTTCGTTTCGTCGCGAGAGCGTGTTATCATATTCCTGATTGTTATGCCATCGCCGCGCCCCGATATTCCCCCCTTTTCGCAGAGAAGCCCGCCGCTGCCGCCTTCATTTGCTCAGGTGAAACGCGAGTTGTGCTCTACCATACTGAATATTTTTCGAATATTCTTGTTCGAGCAGAGAACGGTTTCGCAGCGCTTCTTCTTCATGCTTCCCAGAGATTGCAAGGACGTGCCGAGCTTGATACCCTAATTAAAGCAGGAGCTTCATGAGGATTTCTTTTCATCGCTGGTAAGATGACATCGGGATTCCTGTTCTCTTTTGCGAATCATTACAAGTACTTGAACTTTAATAGGCGTTTTGTGCGGTTAGAGTGATGACAATGTTTAAAATAATAACGAACTTGAGAAAATAATATCAGTCGGTCTCCTTTAGTTAAAATTAATTTTAATAATATTTTTAGATTTTAGAATTCAGTAAAAATTTTAATTCCAACTTAATCTTCAGATTCTCTTAATTTTGAAGGAAAAAATAATCGACTCCAATATCTCACTATAAACTCATTATAAAAAAAGGAGCCAAGCGAAATGCTCAGGCAGATATTCATTCCAGATATAACTCAATAAATTGCCAGACTAGCAGATGAGGAGAAACGGAGGAGCAGTTAAAAAGTGGAGTAAGATATATCTCTCTCCCCCCCAGCCGTTGCGGGGAACAAAACAATTTTCGCGCTCGTGGCGCGTCTAAATGTTTTTCTGGCATGTCAGAATGTATTGAATCCTCGACCCGTTGGATAAGCATTAACGTGCTTCGGGGGCGGCCTTTGTTTTCGTGTACATTCGCAGCTTGAATTTTCGGGCCTCGCGGAATCGTATTGCGATAGCGACGGCTGGTAAGGGATACACGTCTATATATACAGATATAGAGGCAGAGGGCCTCGCCGTGCTTGCGGCAACATTATCTAAAATTCAAGCTGTAATTACTTTGCAGGGCGGTGCGCGGGTTCCGCTTGATTTATAGTCATCGCGCGCGATGCAGCTGCGTGGGTGTAAGTAATTAAAAATGTACCATCGCGTGGCGTAGGGCTTACGGAGGTGGAGGAGGATTACGGGGCTCGGTCCTGGTACCACCTTGTCCTTGAGTGAAAAAAACGCCAAGCGTTCGCAGGCACTGGGGGGAGGGGAGGAGTATAAACGGCAGGCTCGAAAGATAAGCAGATATCAAAACCGAAAATTCTACCGTCCTCCGTAAGCGAGGTTGGGGGATTCTCGTGGAACTTTTCTCACTCCACCCGGGGATCGTGACTATTTTCACCTGACTATTTGGCCCGCTTACTTAATCGCCTGGCTTACGTATGCGTTTTAATGGATGATGCAAGTGATAGATGTTTTAATGGCTCTTTTGCAAAGATTTTTTTAAGAGATACTGGCAAATATGTAGTTATTGTAACTGATTACACTTGTTATATTATATTACAGAATTTAGAATACAAGTTTGTACAATATATATATAGTAAATACGATTCTTAAATGGAAATCGTCATGTAAGTCAAAGCGAACGGCAAGCCGCAAGAGACAATTTAGATTCAGCAAGGTCTGCCCTCGGTTAGCCGGTCCAAGTTGCCACTTTCCCAGGTTAATTGGTCATTCATGCTTAATTTAGTCGCGCTGCCGCGTGACCGACTGTAACCGAAAGGATAGTCCACAGAGGACACCGATACTTTTTGCTAGATTTTCCAATATCCTGGCAGAGAGAATTGAATTAGAAGAGCTACAAAATTAATTGGCAATTTCGTAAAAGTTCTGTGCCTTTTAACTGCTGAATATCAGAATTCAACAGTCAATTAATTGAAAAGCTGATTTTAAAAGTTATAAAAGAAAAATATTTAACAATAGATTTATCGAGTTCTCTAATAATCTCTGAATAAGCGCAGTACCAGAAACGCTCGTGTGTATTATTAAATTAAACAAGGAAGCCTCGTACCTTGGCGCAAGTTTCGGCCACGTACAGAGTACACGGGGCTCGGCTCTCTCGACATGCTTACACCAACTCGGGCACACCGCGATGATTACTAATGCGGGATAACTAAGGCCCGAAGACTCCATAGGCTGCTCCCAGGCGAAAAGGACCGCGAGGAGCCCTGCTTTGCTCTCGTTATTGCATTCCCGGTGTACACACGCCCGCGCGCCAGGGCTATCAGATCCTCTCGATTTCTTCTCCTCCCTCAGCCAGCGATGCATATAAGCTATTCCGGGCGCGTCAGAGCTTGCGAAGAAACTTTCTCGGCTTAGATCCACTTTCGTACGTGTCGTCTAAACGCGATATCTCCGCAGGATGCGAGAGCCCGCTAAGGAGACCAAGTTATTAGTGCGTCAACATGACGGATAGCGTTTCTATTTCTCTCTGGTGGCATTGGGGGCTTCGTTTGTTTGCTCGCCTTGCATCTAAGCTAAGATAGCTAAGACGAGCTCTGGCGAAACTTCCAATCAAGAGATCGAGTTTCGTCGTTTATTGGAAAAATATATAATGACAACCTTTTTTATTATTAAAGATAAAATAAACAAATCAAATATTTCATTTTAGACAGCAGATATCTATTCGGTAGAAAAACTGTAATTAACAGTACATATATACTCAAGGAGACTCGGTGGATAATGCGAATGCGAGGGTATATTAAACCTTCGGTGAATTTGCATATCGTTTCAATCGAATCGAGCCCTCTCCTTCTCTCTCTCTCTCTCTCTCTCTTACATCTCTTTACCTCTTCAACCGAAATCCCTCGGCAAAGGCATAGCTGAGCGGCGGCGCAGCTTTAAACCGTGATCTTGATGTCTTTAGGAATTCCCATTAAATCGAACTAGCGTGGAAAGAGATGGAGGGAAAGGCGGAGAGCGGGCCGAAATTTTATCAATGGATCGGGGTGCTGTGTGTATGTACACACCGCGTGATGATCAATGGCGGAACCAGAGGCTAGATAGTTTGAGGCAAAGGCTTTGCCAAGTTCTAATATAGTCACGGCCTCTCGTTTCAGCTATCGCGGTTTCTCCCTCTCTTTCGGCGGAGGCGATCGGAAAAGGGGGGTCCGAGATAGTAAGATCTTATCGCGTATTACATCCTAAGCTGTTTGCGTCTTGTAAACCTGGAGATGGAGAGAAAGGAAGAGACTCGGACCCTCCGAGGCCTGATAAGAGATAACGTGGTCAAGAGAGTCGACGAAATGGTGCGCATCTTGCACCGTTTCGATAGACTCTATTGGTCTGTGTTGGTATATCGTTTCTGGTTGAGAATAGTTCCTTCAATCGAGTTGCTGTGAAAAAACACGACTCGGCGAAAAATTTACATGAAAGTTGAAACTTTTCTGGTTTCATCAATATAAATTTAGAAAGAGATCTCAAAGTATAAGATATCAATTGTAGTATGTTTAAAAGAATGTCAAGATCAAAGGAAAATAATTTAAGCTGTAAAATAGATTTAATCCCAAGATGAAAATAGTCCCTAAAATAGTCCCTAAAATTGTTTTAAAATTGTTTTTCCATGCCAGACGAGTCTGCTTGGCAAGTGTAATTTCAAGGCGGCAAATCGTTTGACACGCTTTAAAACAATGCTAATGGTCTTCGTCCCGAATCCCGCGCCGCCAGAATACAAGCAGCCTCGCTCTCGGAAAAAAAGGCAAAAAATGTCATCGAGCTCGTTTAAACTATCCCTGCGGAGATCCGCCCTCGCATTTAGATGAGGCAAGAGCGATGTTCGCTTGAAAAATCGCCGCGATTTCCCGGCGCGCGAGCGGGGATGAAGCGGTGACGAGGGAAAGAAATCAATAATTCACGTCGAATTAATAAAAAGGTCGGATGAAAAAAGGGCCCTTGCCATGTGTGACAGAGTCAATTGCCCGCTTACGCGATAGACAAGTTTGCTCGTTTGTAATCGCTAAGCGATCTGCCCGCTCAGCAATTGCAGCTTGAATAATATACGAGGATTTATGTTGACGCTCCTTTTTTCAGAATGGAAAATGCTCTTGTTAAAAGTTTTAATTTAAGCCCGTTATTTGTCAATTTACATTCCTTATAAATACTGTATCTTCCTAATTTGCACAATTTCTACTGATCGCTTAATGTCGAAAGCATAATTTTTCAAAAGAAAATCCTGAGCGTAAGAAGGCTCGCCTGCGAATCTACGAGTGCCGAGGAGAAGCACTCGAGGCTTCGGCGGCGCGGCTGTTTTCTTTTCCCATTACCGGATGCAAATTAGGGTGTAATTTTAATTTCACGTGTATTAAAAGTAGCAGCGTCACGCAGCTGACGGAATGAAATAGGCGGCGGCGCACTTGGGGCTCTCGATGCTTATATACACCAATACAATATAAAAAAGTGGAGGCAGAGGGGATGTATATTGAATGACGAGCGCAAACAAATCTCCGAGGTGCCGAGTCGTCGCGATTAGTCCGGGAAGCGATTTCGCGGGCGGAAAAGCCCAGAATTAGAATCCAGCGTCCCATGTGCGCGCACGGAGGGGGCTTCGTAGGATAATTTGCATACGCGACGCGAGGAAAACGTCGATGAGTGCGAGAGCGGGGCCAAGATTCCGACGAATAAGCTCGCCTCGTTGCTCGACCGGAAAATACTGTAATTGGTTGCGCGCGACGCGCGATCTTCGAGACGAAATGCTGATGAGATGCTAAGATCGCGGATTTACTGCTACAATTGCAAGTAGGAAGGAAAGATTTTTTTATTCTTAGATATTTAAATGAATTTTACGGTTATTTCAAAAGAATATTTGAACGAAAAATCTTTTTACTTACTTTTTAATTTAATAAAAAAAAATTTTAATAATTTTTTATGCTTTTGTTTTCGTAATCGTGAAATTTGTTTGTAGATATGTTTATTGGGTCGATCAAATGCAAATGTTTGCGTATTATATTAACCTATTTACATTCTCAATAGTGTGAGTAAGTTTAAGTACAAAGTTTAGGGTATGCAAGTAGTAAGCGAACTTGAATCATAAGTTTTTGATCCAAATTTAATTGTTCTGCAATAGCAAGTTTACTTCTGAAGTTAGATACCACTTATCAAGTTAATTCAGATAAAAGAAGTATTAAACTTAGTTAGATCTTTGAAGCCTTTGACCTTCAATTTAACAGGTTTAAATGATTTTAAGCATTGAATTAACTTTCATGCATTAATTAATTAATGTAGTATTTCCTTGAGAGCTTAATTAAGAAAGCTTATTTTGCCATTGTAAAAATGTACTTATTTTAATAAATGTAAACGATTCTCGGTTACCTGAGTACGCTCATTGAAGGATATATGCTAGGCATTTAAAATATTCCAGAGAGAGGCAAGCCAAATATTGGCCTTAGCAATCCGCCAACATCAAAGCACCTTCAGCTAAATAAAACCTCTGGAAGTTGCATCGACTCGGCTCAGCGGAAAACAAACGAAAGGGGCAGTCAAAAGAAGAAGGCGAGCCAGTAAAAATGTGGAATTCTTGCTCTCGAGCGCTGTCTCCGGCAAGTTGCCTGGACTCGGCCGCGTACTTTGAGTGATTAGCGCCGTCATTGTTAACAGCCCGTTGGCGGCGGCGGTGGCGGCGGGGACAGTCTAGGGCCTTTGCAGCAGGCGGTCAAGCTCCTAGCCTTTAGTCAAAGAAAGCCTTCTGGAAATGGGGAAAGTTTCCCGTGGCGACGGGCCGCCACCGCGAGAAGCCCGGAAAGTTTGTCCAGGGCGCTTTGGCAGCTGGGACGAAACTCCGCTCTGGAGGAAGCCCGAGTCAGCGCTCGATTCCGCGAGAGAGGGAGAGCGCGAGCGACTACGATAATTACCGCTGCGGCCGGCTTTTGTACGGCGGTTACGTCGCGTCCTGATCCTTTGTTCGACGTGGCAGTAAGGTGTCCCTGCGCGAAAGCGCGCAGCCTCCAAGTGCGGACATGCCACGTTATCGAAGAGCGATTACAAGCTGCAAGGTTTTGCCGGTCGAGGCCATTTTCCTGCAAACTTGCAGCGATAAGCGTCTTACCTCGATTTGCGGAGTCGAGTTCGGCAACTTTCGAAAGCTTGGAAATTTTTCTACGATAATTTCGTAGCAAAACTAATTCTACTGGCTCGAGAAATATTGCTTTTCACCAAATCTCCAGCTCGAAATTGATAGCGCGAGCTGAAGGTATTTTACACTACTTTATTATGATTCGCCTCGGCGAGCGAGGAGAAACTAATGCTCGTATTCACGAACAGGCAGGACCAGGGGGCGAGTTTTCCAGGGTGCTCCCTTCCTGCTCGCACGAGTGTATCTTATAAATAAAATAGCGACGCTTTAAAAATAGGGGAATATTATTAACTCGCATTAGAGGGTGAGCCAGCCGCTTTGGCTCCGCGATTTCGAGAGAGAAAGAGAGAGAGAGAGAGAGAGAGAGAGAGAGAAGGAGAAGCCCAAGACTGCTGAGCGCAGCTGATGCCGCGCGACACCGCGCTCCTTCTCTCCCTGGCTCTCGCTCGTAAAGTAATCTCTGAAAAGCCCTCGTTCGTCCCGTGGCGCAGTTATAGCGCCAGCTAGTGCGTCATGTATGCGAGAAAGCCGAGTTATGGAGAGTATGCGCGCGTTACGCCTAATTGCGCTTTTCGTTTGCTCAGCTAAGTGTCATTCCAAGTGCGTCCCTCCTTTTTATGGATATATTTTAATTATTATTCAAAATTCTTCTTCAAGTCATCTTACAATTCTGGCAATTTTTTTGAAGAAACATTTAAATGTTTATCACTTTATTATTATGAAAAACTTTACTTGGATTTTATAATCGAGGATTTTATAATAGTAAAAAATATTGCCAGGAAATATTTTCCAGTTCTGAAATGAAGTAAGTATTAGTAAGAAACGAGCAGCTTTTCAACAGCTCCTGGACCTGGACTTTGATCACGAAATCTCTATCAGCGGTAGTAGTAGTACCAACACTAGTAGCACCAGTCGGCAGGCGCGTAATTACGGGGAGAAAATTAAGCGCCTCTCGCCCCCTCTTGTCGCCGGCGTGTGTCTGTGTGTCGCGCGGCGGTTAACGAGAGGTACGCACGACAAAGACGAGCGCGGAATGACAAGAGAGTTCGCGGGCCAAGTCGACCGCGACGGCTGCTGCTGCCTTAGATCTCGGCAATGGATCGCACCACAAAGCGCCCATTAAAAGATCATATCGCCTGCCTCCGCCGCCGCCGGCTAGAGCTATCCGCTGGGATTGACGACGAAGGGGTGAATCCCCGTTCTTCGAGCGTCTTTCTACTAGACTTGAGCTGACGCGACGAAGACGCTTGCCGAGAGGCCACGTGTTTTTGGGAATTGAGGACGCTTTGCCTTTATGTCGAGCTTTGTCCCCGATTCCTCCTATGTTTTATAGAGCGTAAGCGCTGGCCATTGAGAAACGAGAAAGGGGCTGCCTTCTAATTATTTTTCAACTTTCACAAAAGATTTAATTACTGAATTTTACCGTCTACTGTGATGAGTTGCCTATTTCAATATCAATAAGATTACAGTATTATTTGGTAAAAATAAATTAAAATCAAAGGCAGATTTAAACAAATCAGTAGTACTAACCAATATTGATAGAACGATTTTGGGGGAATGAAATTATTACGTTTAAAATTAATTAGTCCATTCCAGTTTAGGTATAAATTACTGAAATTAACTAATTAGAATTGTCGAGTCGAGAATTTTAATAAATTAAACCGTATTAACTCTCTCTGTGAATTCTATGTAACGCATGCCTGGCCAAGCGTCGAGACCAACTGAGGAGTTTGGGACTGCTGTTTATGTTGGAGAAAGTACGTAAGTCTGTGTATGGAAGTAAAGAGGGTAAAAGCCCTTACTTATCCAATACGTAAATAGAGACTTTCGAGTGCATTAATTACAGTTAAAATTTAATTTAAAATACAACTAAAATTGTTACGAACACAGCAGAATTTGGTTAATTTTCAATGATTTTTAGAGCCAAAGGCAAAATATAATTAAATATCGATTGTAATCATTGATAAGCTGCTTTCTGCTTAACTAGGTATTCGCAGGCTACTCAATCCTTTTGACCGTGATTACGGAACGGTTAAGCCTACTGATGAACCCCTATTCAGCGTCTTCGATCTATCGTAGGCTTATGTACTAACTTTAAAAGCAAGCTACTTTTATGCAAAATAAACTTCCAATTAATAGCGAACATCGTAATAAATTTTTTTTAATTTTTTTCTAATAAATTCTAATGTATTTTGTAGAATTAATTTCAAACGTGCACGTGTGTGTCTTGAAATGCCTTCCAATCTCGCGTCCGCGGACAAGAACGAGCCTTTTCAATACGTCCTCAACATTGAGCCATCCTTTATCTGACCGTTCAAAGTTCTCAAAGTACTACTGTTCCCAATGGGGATCGTCTTTGCTTTTCCTTTCTCTTTTCCTTTTCTAACTACTATGCAGGAGTGCAAGTGTTCACTTATAGATAATATGTATTATACAAGTGATCCAGAAGCAAAGACGCGAGATTGGACTGGACTTGGAGTTGACGTGCTTAGAAAATGAGAGGCTCGATAACAATATCTTTTGAAGGTTTCTTTTGAATTTTAATCTAGGTATAACAAGTACTCAATAAAATGAATCGCTAGCGTCCTACGGCCAGGAATTGAATCCTAATTGAGTAGTGGCTTTCACTTAAGCGGTGAAAGGCCGCGTCCTCGGCCCTCCCGCAACCCTTGACGCGTCTGATCTCCTTACGCACACAGTTGAGCTCGAATCCGTTGTCCGTAGGAAGGCAGGCAGGCATCATCCATCGGACTGCTCCTTTGTCGGGCCTCCATTAAACGGAAATAACGTGTACGCGCGGCAGTTACGTTCCGCGGCTGGCAGTTGCGTTGACGTCACACGCCAGCGATTTCATCTCGTTACGGGCGTGCAGCGCGGCGGGAGACGTCGCTCGCAGGAAGCCTAAGAGAGCGAGAGAGTCTTCGCAACCCGTTCGTTCCGGGATGATCCTCGGGGGCAAGGGCCCGCATGCTTGGGCGGAGCTGCGCCGCCGGGCAGGACGAAAGATAGCATCGATCGAGCTGCCGCCGCCAAAGTCGGGAGCACACGAGGGTGCTCCGTGCGTACGCGCAGCCTCGGATGAAGAGAGCCGAAAGTACCCTGTCCAAAATTGCCTCTCTTGTCTCTAATTATTTTCATTCTCTGTAATCGGGCGCACGAGACGTCTCCTACGCGCGCGAGGGCTTTCTGTCAAAACTCATTTCTGATTAATGATTAATGTTTTTTTTTAAATAAATTTAACGCAACTGAAGAATATAATATTATATTTTTTTACTTATCAGAAACAAATCTGACAAGTGGAGTGAAAATTGCAGAACTATTCTACGGGCAGAGAGTCTTCCAAGTACACGGAAAACAGTGGGACTCTGGCGGATTAGCGTGACAGTCGGCGAGCGTCAGGAATGCGGAAAAGAGCGAGAACTCTCGGGCGTGTCTTCTCACGCACCGCACGACTATGCAGCCGTGGCAGCAGCAGCAGCAGCAGCAGCAGCAGGCCGCAGGGGTGCTTCATTATCTGCCCTCTCGCTCGGAGACCAGAGCTCCGAGAATCTCGCGTATAAATCCGTGGCAACAGCAGTCGGCGGGCTCTTTCTCTCTCTCGCTCCAGTCGGTAAACCCAATTTATTTCGTTCCGGGGAGACGACAGGAGGTGCGGAGCCCTTTTCGGCTGGCGCTCTGATGCCACCGGCGACTTGTGAACCACTTGTCGCTGTTACAGCCCCATAAATTTAACGCGCCGAGAACAACGAGCCGTGTTGTGTGTTTATACGCCTTCTTCGGACGTCTTGAGTGTTAAGAGGAAGACGTCGAGGTGGAGCGCACTCTTATGTGAGGACACGCTTGTTTGCCAGAAGGTCGGGGACTATATCCTGTTTGCCGCGCGCACTGATGCGATTAGCGTATAACCTCATTGATCAGATGCTGTGTAAACGTGCTCTTAGGTAAATTTGATTGTGCGCTGTAGGTGTGTATGTACGGGTGTACTAGTAATTAACGGGAAATCTCTCTGATAAGAAGAATAAATCACTTGATTAAATTCGATTTTTTTTCGTTCAGGTTCGTAATAAAAAAAATTGATTTTTAAAATATGTTAAATATTATTTGTATATTGAATATTGCAGCCACAATCTTTTATCGTTTTACAGTGAATAGGCTAAAGCGTTATCGAAATCTACCATGACGTCAAGTAAGGTAATGAAAAATTATCGTTTAAAAAGACGATTACATCAATTATCAACTCTCAGCCAAAGTTAAACCTCCCACCGAAATGCCATTCACCCCAGCATCCTCGGTAGACGGAATCTTCCTTCAGCTTGTGGCGGTATAGCTCCGCTTCTCGTTCGGTAGCCCGTCGATGACTGACGGTTCCTCTTATTCTCAGCTTCTCTTTGTCGGTCCACCTCTTTCTCTCTCGCTCAGTATTCCTCCTGCCTCTACTCTGTCTCTCCCCACGGACCGGTTTAAAGCATATTAATTAACCCTTTATTAGAGTCGAGCGAAAACCGCTAGGCTGGCGCGATGAGCTCGATTCAGCGGCGGCGAGCAAACTCCCTTGCGCCGAGCCACGTCTGGATGGAGAGGAAAGAGGCCTTCGTTGTCATCCAGTATTTATGAAAAGCCGCCCGGATAGCTCACTTCCCTTCTTCTACAAAGCCCATTCTCTCCTTCTCACTTTTATCCGGTTTTCGCGCGCGACTCCTGCGCTCTCTCTCTCTCTCTCTTTCTTTTTGACAAAAGGTCCTTGAGAATGAGGAGGCTCGCAAGATAAGTGAATAAACCTGCTTGTGACTACTTAACGTCGAGCGGAGGTAACAGGAGAGAAGAATATTTTTTCCTCATTTGTATAAGCAATTTTTCGATTACTTTTAGTTGACTAAATCATTTCGTAAGTTTTTCTAAGTACATTTCGTAAGTTTTGATATATTTAATGAAATAAAATAATGACATGCTTCTTATTGCAGGATAATGAGTTAGAGAGAACTGAATTCTTCAATTTTGCATATATAACCCCCCAGGAAAATTTTCCTCGCTCTGGCGTACAGTTTAAAGTGGTCGTCGTCGCGGGCCGCGTAATGAACAGAGAGTACTTAGGCGCGACTCGAGACTACCGGCGTGGTAATGAGAAACATTACCGGTACGCAGGAATTTCAAGAGTGATGGCGAAAACAGGATGCATTATTAATGTCGGCGTATGGGTAATTAAAGTAAATGGCTTAATTGCCAAGACGTCTTGGGGAAAGACTACCCCCGAGACTGCTAACACTGGGCGACAGCGTTGAGAGCTTCTCTTTCTCGGCAGGATCTTCTTCTACTTTTGCTCCTTCGTTCGTTCGTTCATCCGTTCGTCAACAACAAAGTTTCTATTAAATTTCGTATTTACCCACGACGACGGACCGAAGAAAATCGTGAAGCGTAAAGGCATAGGTTCGAGGCGAGCATCGTCTCCGACGCTCTTCCTTTATACTTATGCACGATCCTCCTCTCCATTGTGAAACGAAACTTTGGCGTAATTTTTTTGGGACTTGTGTTATTTCATGTCTATCGTAATGAATTAGAGGATAATATGACTAATTGAAGAAAAGCAATTAAAAGAAAGCGAAAAAGCCAAGTGGAAAAAAGCAACAAGATCTCCGGCGAAGCGAGAAAGAAAGGTAGCGGGGAGGAAAGTGAAAGAAGGTCGTTTATCTGGCAAATGGTTCACATATATCGCTACTAACGCAGGAGCGCGTGCGTCCTCGTATGTGCTTCGGGAGGGGGCTGAGGGTGTGCTCAATTTGCCACGTCGAGGGTCGCGCTTGCTCGCGAGCCGTCGCTGTACAGACCTTAGGAGCAAGGGACTCTCTCTCGTCGAGATGTAGGGCCTCGGGTGCTACGATGTACGACGGGATCTAGATGAGATTGTCCCGCTAGGCGTCTTTCCCTCTCTCGCTCTCTTGCCGATGCCTACACGATCACCCTTTGGCCCCTTGGAACAAGTCCCCTTATATACGATAAACTCTTGGGGAGGCACGCATGGAATGTACCTACTTGGCCTTTTTACGGGCGCCGAGCGGGACGACTCGATTTTCAAAACGACGGCAATTTAATTACCCGCGGGGGAGGAACTTTCGGCTTCCTTCTGATGTAAGGAGACGCGACGCGTGCACAGGGCAATAAAAGTCGCGTCGATGGGCTGGAAAGGATTTCGACGATTACTTTCATGCTTTACGATTTTAAAATTTTATGCTTTTCGACTGGAAATCAATGGAGTAATCACAATAAATTTATGACTATCGATCCGTTTTTAAATGATTTGACTGGCATCACTGGAACCCCGATAAACTTGATGGATTCCCGCTCAGCGCAATTTAATTACACGAGTATTAGCGTTTGCTCGTGCTGGCTTTTAATTATAAAGCGGGCTGTTTGCTAAATTATGACAATATGTGCCGAGACAAGGAGCTGTAACGTATCTCAAGCTGGCATCGCCGCGCAATAAAGGCCGAGACTCTTCGTGAACGCGGGAGAGGCACACATCCGACACTGATCTCCATATCTTCGCGGGGGCGCAACGTGCGCTTGATGGCCTTATCTTCAAGGCGAAAAGCTCGTCAAGCGCGGAGAGAGAGAGCCGAAGGAAGGTCGTGCGCCATCACGAACTTGAGCGAGAGAGTTCGCCAGAAGAGAAAGAGAGAGAGACAAACCAGGGGATGTGAGACTAGACAATGCGGATATTAGAGCGGGAGGAAGTAACGTCGGGGTATAAAGTAGACGACGAGCTGTCGATATCCAAGGAGTAATGCGAGTAGACAAACTCCGCGGCAAGCTTGGGTTATCGAATGCGTGCAAGAGCGCGAGAAGATGTAAGCGGAGACGCGCCGCCGCAGTCGCGCGTGTGTTACGGCTGATGTTATTATTATGCCGTGGCGTAATTGCGCCTGCTCGGTAATTAAGATTTTTCCTTGCAAGCTGCCAAGTGATACGCTGCGGAAATTTGTTTAGTCTTCAAGCACGTTAGAACCGGGGAAATAATGAATTTGTTGCGTAGCAGAAAAGCAGAAATAATTTTAACATGAACTTTTTAACATGAACGAATAACGAATGATGAAGAAAGGTCCGAGTGAAATAAGTTATAAAAAGCAAATGTTGCATAAATCGTAAAAAATCTATCAAGTTTCTCCAGTCTTAATCGACTCTTTCCTCGACCGCAGATTAGTTCGTAAATATTTATTTGCGAGGCAAGCTCGGGAAAAGGAGGAACTGCTCGCGGAGGGTTATGATTGCCCCCTATCCGCCTTCCTCGCGAAGAGATTGCAGCGGCGATATCCCAAGGAGGGTAGGACACGATAAAGAAAAGAAAAAGGAAAAAATGCTCGATGCTCGTTTGTCGTTCGCGCTCGGCAGGCAGGCGCAGCATTGACTCGGAGCGTTTTGCGACGACTTACGTATAACTGCAGACACATACACACGCGCAGAGCAGGGAGAGACAGAGAGGACCTGTTTAATGGAGCTCGAGCCATTCTGGAAATTTGATCGGCGAGAACAGCCAGCCAGCCATTCTTCCTTCCTTTCTCATCTCGTCTTCCGGCGCTCCTATATACGTATACATACGGAGAGCGCTTTCGTCTCATTCCACGATGGATTCGAGGTTCTACCAACTTTGATTTGATTCCGCTTCCTTTCCATCCCCGCCGACCTCGTCTTCTTCGGCTTCTTCTTCCTTCTCGGGCTTGTCTTTCTCTCCCCCCTGGACGTCTGTCTTCTTTCTTCTGGAACTACTTGCTTTTGGAAAGTCGCTCTCTATCCCCGCGCTACAAATCTCGCGTACAAGAGAGACGCACCGATTTTAAAGAATCTCTAGTCCGGGTTATTGGTTGTTTCTTAGACGATCCAGCCGGATGCGGGTATTGGCCGGAACGATTTTTTCCTCGACGGAGACGACGGGATAACTCGATGGAATCGCTAAGGGAAGGCATCGTCATCTTCCTGCAGGCTTTTTCAGATATGCTTCATTATTTATTCAAAATATGATCCTCGTTTTAAAACTCAAGTATGCACTGACGTAGCTAACATTTTTTTTAATATTTCGATTGTTTTTCTAGTTTTTAAACAACATGTAAATCCATTCTTCTATACATATAGCTTTAATTGAAACTATCTGATAAACAACTTATCGCGATAACGAAAAACAAATACTCTATCTTAATCTGAATTAGTTTCAAATGACCTAAAAATCCTTAGCAAATGTTTAAGCTGGAAAAAGATGGTCTCTCCCTCGAATCTCATTGAGAGCAGCGTGAGCTTTAATTAGCTTTAGCCTAAAGGTGACCGGATGCGTCACTGCATAAAGTCCAGCGGATAAGGAGGCAGTGCGCGGAGAGGTCAAAGGGGAGTGGGATATTATGTTGGCGATTTCGGAAGGATAGGCTTGTTTGCATGGCCATTCTCTGCGCAACCATCATCATGGCCAGTAGACCCTCGCCCGGGTCATTACTCGGACGGCAAACACACTTGAACCCTTGGTCAGCCCCTTCGCCTGGATCTCCTCCGACGCTGTCCCCCGTTACGCCATTGGCTTTCTGTATCGGCATAAGATTTGTATTTAAATGAGCTGCCATTAATCTAAGAGAGAGCAGCCGAAATTGAAAATTCGCTAGAGAGGAAATTGGTCAGCGTTTTTCTCCTCTCGCTCGCCGTTCGATGTGGATTCTTCGATTTGCTTTAAATTTATTGCTCGGAGTTAGTGGTTCGTCGACGAGACGTAAAACTGCTTGCTTTTTCAGAGTACAGGTCACTCTTTTTAAGCAGCATTGAAAAATCGCATTCTGCTATACAGTACATTCCTGTAGAAGGAAAATAAATTAAAAAGGTTCACATTTTTAATTTGAAAACCTTGTCCTACCTTAAAATTTCATTGGTGCCAAAATAATAATAAATAATCATTTACAACAATGTTGGAAAATAATGAGTATTCAAATACAAACTGCACCGAAAGTGAAAAAGCAACTTGAAACCTTCGAGAAGAACTTGTTCGAAAGGGAGTCCTCTCCAGCGGTCGGCAAAAAATGACCAAAGACTGGCATTCGCCCCGACTAACTTTCTTTGTGAAGTGACCGGCCATGAAAGGGTGCAGAGGCGCAGCAGCGCCGGAAGAAAGACGCCTAAGATATGTTCGCGAATAATGGAAAGAGAGAGATGGGGAGATAAAGCGGCTGCGAGAGGAGAGGCTCCTGGCCGACGGGACAGATCGAGGTCTAAGCACGTTCTCACCCTTGGCGCTGGCCACGAGGACCCTCAGTGGGGCCTAACGAGCGGCTTTGTCATCTCTTGGTGCTCTCTGTCTTGCTCACTTGCTCGCTCGATGAGCGTATGCTTACTCTCCCGCGGGTCGCTCTCTCTCTCTCTCTCTCTCTCTCTCTCTCTCTCTCTCTCTCTCTCTCTCTCTCTCTCTCTCTCTCGGACACTCGTGCTCTCTTTTGGGAGAGATTTTGATGGCCTGGGGCTCGTAATCATAAGTTTCTTTGTGTTCTTAAATATTGCAAAAATTAATTAATTATAAATTATCCGTTTTTTGATCAAAAAGATAAAAAACATATAAATTATTTTTCTTGTAAACGGCAACACTGATTAGCAAGAAGAAAAAGCACTCTTCTCTGCTGTACACGAGAAAAGTCACAAACGACAGTTTGCCGGACAGTTTCTTGCGGCTCTCAATCCAACGAGGGCACGGCGACGGCGGGGGCCGGAGAGAGACAGAGAGAGAGAGAGAGAGAGAGAGGCAGCTTGGCAATTACGCTACGGCGGTGCGCCCAGGGGAGTTGGTAATCAGTCAACGCAGCCGTGCGCGCGCTTTTCCAACGGCTGTGAAGGTGACCTCGGCATCGCCGTCGTCCCGCGAGTCTGGGGGCCGCTCCATCACTTCCGGTCTTGATATATGCGCGCAGACGCTACCGTCACCGCTGCTCCTACGCGAATCACCCATGAATATATGAATCGAAGCCAAAGTTGTACGTACGGCTGGGAGAGAGCGAGTTCGCGACGGACGCGGCTTGATGTGCGACGTCGTATCTTCATCTCGTGCGCGCGAGCTTTCATTTCTCGATTCTGGGCTGCTAATGTCATTGGGGACGTCATGGAATAGAACTGGAGCTTGGAATTAGATGATTTCTCAATAATTAAATTTTATTCCCATGGCAATGAATAACGAACTACATTAATAAAATACTTGATTTATTATTTTTTTTATTAATTTTGGTTTTTCGTCGAAAATAATGAAATTTTAGTAATAACGGCAGTATTATGAATAACACCGGATATTTTTTAAAGAGTAGATAAGTTATACTTGAGGTACTTATTTATATGAGATTAAATTATCGTTGTAACGACACAAGTAGCCATACCCGTAGTGGGGAGGGGGGCATAATGACGAAAGTCATTGTTTTGGTCAAACAGCTGGCCCTCGCGATTTTCTTGCCTCCCCGACAGAGACGCGAAAGTCCAAGGCTTTGGGGTGGGCTTAACGAGTCGCGCACTACTCTGCCGCTGCAAACTCAGCTTCGCTATACGATATTACAGGGTGGTAATGGAGTTAATTGCCGGCACAGAGTGAGAACCAAGCGCCGCCAGAGAACCGGGCTTACAACTTGAGACACGCCGTGCACCTGATACCAACAAATTGCCCCGCTTCTTACCTCGGCCGAGTTTATCCTAAAGACGCACGCCGGCCATTAAGAGGGTAGGCTACGCGAGAGAGAAAGAGAGAGAGAGAGAGAGAGAGAGAGAGAGAGAGAGAGAGAGAAAGAGAGAGAGAGAAAGAGACACGGAGGGAAATCTCACTCGTTATGAGGGTTCGCTTGAATAAGAAAGCGAAGAAGGGTCAAGTGCTTGTCTCGCTCGGATTCCTGCTACTGCAAGGATTACACGGGGTCTTTACTGCTCAGATTTCTTCTTCTGGCTGAATTACTGTTGATGAACCAGAGAATTTTATGTTAAGTTTAGATTATTTCCGATCTTATTTTATATTTATAGGATGTATTTAAGAACTAACTTTATAATATTCTTACGCTCCCGTTCCATTATCTCACGACTGATTAGTGCGTCGAATACGGCCCGGAAAATGAATTATATTAGTCGATTCGCGAGTCCATGATTTATAACGGAATTTGCAAGGAATTAACCGTTGCGTGTGCGCGCACAATCCTTCCTCCCTTCTCTTTCTCGTTTGAAAGTTAGCAGGCTAAAAGTGTGAAGCCGTGAAAGTACAACCCGGGACAAAGTGAGTCCGGGTCGACTAGTGTCCACGTAATTCGACGTAGGACCGTCCAGAGAGGGAAGAACAGAGACACGTATACGACGCGAAATAGGATAATGCCTCGGATTCATTCTGTTTCTCTCTCCGTCTCTTGTCGAGGGACGATGGTGGCGCGTTACACAGAAAAGACATTAACCGTGTTGCAGCAGCGGGGATAACGTGTCAAAAGAGAGGAAGAAAGAGACATCTACGTGTGTGGGTAAGAGACAGATGTAGTTGTATACGGTGAGCGGATGGCACTGTGAAAGAGAAACCGCGAGAGCCATTGGCCGCCGTGAGACTAGTCTCATTCGGCTAAAGCCACGTTACTCTTGCTGACTTTCCCGGAGTTGCACACCGGAAGACGAAAATCATCTCCGTGCCCTGCGAGAGATAATGACGATAACGTTTTCGAACTTTGAGAAAAATTTTGCGGATTTTGGAAACTTGTCTGAGTAAAGTCAAATATAGAACTCTGAAACTTACTCAATTTCTTTATCTGTCTTTTATTTAGTTTTGAAACACAAATGGGAATTATTTTTTCAATTACAAAAACTTTGTCCACCAGTGGCGTTACAAGTAAATAAAAAATTATTTGCTGCAACTACTTCGATTTTGCGATATTATGTAATGTAGGTATTTTGTATATAGGGGCGATGGAGAAGGGACTGGGGGAGCGCCTTGGGCGCTTGTGGGTGCTCGCCCGACTGTCCGCTAGGTGGCGTAGCGAGGGTTTTGCCTTGGCGAACTAGTCGAGGCTCCGGTGTATAGATAACCAGGTACTGTGAGGATACTCACGTTGTATGGAGCAAGAGTTGTTCATCGTCAGGCCCACTGACGAATCTTGATGGGCAACATCTGACGAAACGCCTGGCCTCCTCCGGCCTCCTACAGTGAGTAGGCAGCATTCTAGTCGTGACCTCGAACCTTCTTCGTCACCTTCTTATCTCGAATTACACCAAACATGCAATCACGTCAAATCGCTTCGAACTTACTTACTTTCCTTGTCTATAGCATCGATCAGTTCATGTTTCGCGATTCGCGACCGAATAATTTGATAGAATCAGATTACATCGATGATCCGAGCAAATTCTTGTAATAGGATTTTTTAACTTAAAGTTTCTTTCATTAAAAACAGCTTTAGCAAGCAGTCTAAAATATGTAAAATTTAATCGAATTCACCATTCTATATACTTTAGGATCGACAGAATCTGCGAGTTTTTAAGCCTTTCTAACCATCTAATCATGACTTTAGTTAATCGCTGTAAAACAGTTCGCAAACTCCCTCTAACTAGCTATTTCACGCTCGAATCCAAAATTCATCATGTAACTCGAGAGCAGCCGTAAAAACAGCAGTTCTAAATTTTGTAATCCCAGGTGCGAGGAAACGCACTCGTAGGTCTGGGTTCTCGAAGTGCATAATACACAGGCCGGTGAATCACGCATATGTCTCTTTACTTTAAAATATTTATCCAGGGAATCAGCGGGAGTCTAAACTTTGTTGGGGAGACTCTTCTCCTAAAATCGGCAGAGGCAGATTTGAAAATTCGAATTTAGGACGAGAGAGGAACGGCAGCCAGGAATTCGCGTGCATCAGTCCTAATTAAATGGATAACGAGCGTCGGTTAAATCCCGGCTCTTTCGGACGCTTTACCTGCAGATAGAGTGAAGTAATAGTTATTCGGGGAAAAGCTAGTGAGAGAGCACGCTCCATGGCATAAGCTACGGACGCCATTATCGTTGCCGCAGGAAATCATAATCGAGAAATTGAAGAGCCGTCCAGACCCGCTAAGAGTGGAAAATCAAAGTTCCAGGGGTATTAAATGCTAATGAGAGAATAGCCTCTGTGTGTTTGAGAGTACGAAAACGGGTAGATATATAGCCAAGTACTTGGGTATTAGCCGTCACGTCAATAACGAGGGTGGAAAAATTTTCTAGAGATTTCCCTTTCTTTCAAAGTTTCTAAGGATCAATGTTGATAACGATCGTAACTTTAATTATAGTTCTTCGTATTAAACAAATGCTTATTACTCGTTCGTTTTACATTTTCAAAAGTTATTCCGTTTATGTTTATTATTTTGTTAATTTAACGGTATATACAATTCATTTGTCTGATGAGACAGTCTTGTCTTAGAGTTCGCAGTCTTTCCTGGTCAAGAAAACCCAATGAGAAACTCAAGTTCGCCTGCAGGTGGTTATCGGTACATTTCAGACTTGGATTCCCCAACGGACTTTCCATCGGCGGCGGATTAAAGAATAGGCCAATCAATTTTTCCAACGTGGTGTTTCTTTCCCCACCTCAAATGCAGCCTTTAAACCTCGCAAAATCGACAGAGAGAAAGAAAAGCAGAGAGAGGAGCAAACGCTCTGGACTGAACTTTAAATTCTCGCTCCGCGATCCTTAATCCGCGGCTTAAAGGGCTTAACCCTCCCACGAATAGCTCGTCAGAGCTCGACGGGCGCAGAGAGCGAGAGGGAGAGAGAGAGAGAGAGAGAGAGAGAGAGAGAGAGAGAGAGAGAGAGAGAGTAGGTTTATTAGCACCCGGATTTCGAAATTCTTTTCATCGTCCGGGACAAGCGGCGGCGACGACGCTGCTCTCCTCCTTCGCCGTTTACATAAGCGAGTTCCCCAGATTGCCTTTTTGATATGTAGATAAGGGGGTGGGGCAGCTTGCGCGCTCGCTCTGCTTTTACGCCGTTTACGTCCTGCGCTTCGCGCGTCGCCGGCCCTCTTTACATCTCGCCCTCCCCCCTCCCCCCGGTGCTGCCGACGCTGCTGGCTTTTAGAGCTTCGTGCCTGCGTACAGAGCGAGGCCAACGAGTTTTGTACTTTGCTCGTTAAAGGTTCGGGAATTCGTTTTCATAAGAGCTCGATTGTTTTTTCCTCGACTTGCGTATACAAGCTCGTAGACTTTTTCGAGGACGATTTCATTCTTGAAATACTGTGTTCGTGTATAGACTCGATATATTTTGCAAATATTTTGAATGTAGATTTTTAATTAAATTTTATAAAATAATTCCAGAGTCTGTTACGCAAACTAGTTTTATTTCATTACATATGTTAGTCATAAGTTTGTATATAATTATTTATCATTAATGGTTATGCCCGAAAACTAACTTAAGCTGTAATCATTATATTCCTGCATGCTGTAATTAAAGTATCTAATGGATAAGCTTTGCTGAGTTATCGATTACCCTTGTACAATATTACAAGAAACTTTGTATATTAATTAAAGCAGGCGTAGCGCTTTTAGAAAATATAGGATTTTGCCACGCAAGCAATATGAAGAATTGTTTTAAGCTAATTATGTACTCTTCCACCGAATTATAAATTATTATTTCTTCTTCGACTTTGAAATATAGAAGCATAAATAGAGCGACATTAAATAAAGATAAAAAAATGAAAAGAACTATTTAGCTTCGTCAAAGACGAACGTTTATAAAGAGGACTCAGATAGGAAATGAAAGAATCCAATCTCTTGACCCTTTAGTTCCTAATTCTTTTCTCCATATTTCCGGAAGTAAACCTCACTAGCACAGATTCGATTTCCTCCGGAGGAAATCGCAAGTTAGCTCAGGGTATATCGTTCAATGCTAGCCAACGTTTCCTGCGGGGCACTGGAGGAGAGAAAATTATGGGCGGCGGCAACGGGGGATATAAACAAATTACACACGAATGATTTCTTGGCGGTGATTAGCGGTAAACCTCGTTAGGAAAGTTTCGCCCTGTGCTCCGGCACAGTTCGCGACGTCGTGGCAGACGCACAAACTTGCAAACGCACGTCCGCGACGGAGCAAATAAGTATTAATTCTGCCTTTCGATTTTTTATGCTGAAAAAAAATTAAAGTTCAATTTTTTAAGTACGCTTAAAAGAACATCATGTTTAAAAGTGTGATGATTGTAATATTATGATCGGCAGACAAGCCGTGATTTTGTATAACTATGTAAAAGAGAAAGTAAAGTGAAATAAATTGTTAGATAAACAACGCGAACCTCTTGAAGTAGAAATCTCTGCTTGAAGAAACGAGCAGTAAAGAATTAAAGTGCGCAGAAAAACAGTAGCTCGGCCGTGCTCTTTCGCCTCGGAAGATTCGTCAGCCCCTTCAGTCTCTCCCCAGGGGAATCCCTTTACGCGATTCCCGGAGACTCGCCGCACGAAGAAAACGAACGGCGTCGCCTTTCGCGAGGGGTCCCGCTCTTTTCTCCAACTATTCGCCGATAGTCCGTCGTTATTGGCTCGTTTCATCTCGTATAGAACCGTTCATTTACTTCTATTATCGCGGGTAAACAGATTTGCCGGCGTACTTTCCTTTCACGGACCAGTCCGCGCTCTCCCCTCGGCTCTTTAACGGCGCGCGCGAATCCGCTCGAGAATCTTGTCTCTCTTGGTTTCTGCTCTGCAAAGCAACGTAATTACAGCGTGGGAAACTATCTGTTAGGCTATGGTCTCGCAGGGAACGTTCGGAGGTACGGTCCGCTGATTGGAGCCTACTATACGCTGCGAACCTCCGAGCGAAGCCTATGTGTGGTTCACGTACTGTGATTTTATTTTCAAAATAGGCATTTTAAACGATTTATAGTTATAGATGGCTTTAATTATAGAATTTTCAAGATAAACTTGACGACATGCTTCGAAACATGTGGAAAATTGTTATGCGGATTACTTCTACTTTTATTATTGCAATTATCAAAAATTTCGGAAGATTTCAATTTATTGTACAAGAATTGAAAAATAAATTAAATTTCTCGATAGAAAAAAGCGTGAAAACTAGCTTGAAACGCGAAAATGCGATAAAGCGAATGAAGCTGAATAGATTCGAGCTTGAAATAAAGAGAATATGAAATATCGGCACTCGGCGGAATTGACAGAGTGACGAGAACGAGGGCGGAAGGTGGGAAACGCGCTCTATCTCGCGGTCTATATATCTACGAGCATGGGGTAATCACGCGACAGACAATTACACCGAGTCCCTCCGAGAGCCCAGTCACTCGAGTGAGAGAGTGGGAGCCTGATAGACAGAGAACTGGCCAAAGGATTAAGAGACTACGGGGCCGGGTCCGCTCGGCCAATTCCTTTGTCCGGTGGTTTTTCTTTTGTAGTTTCGAATCTCCGCAGTCGCGACACGTACATGCAGTGGAGGGAGAAGTTTCCTTTTTTCCTCTGCATTTCACTTTTCCATTTGATCTCTGATTAAAATTGACTGATTTTAAATACTTTATACATCAAAACTAACTAACGAATGAAAAAATATTATAAGTATAAATTGGTATAACGATTAGCTTTTAGAAGATAATCAGTCTCATTAGCCAGTACGAATTTCGAAGTTCATTTCTCAATCGAATGCACGAAGGAAGGCATTACTCCCAACTGGTCGAACGTTTAAACAGTTAGAGACACGCGCAGCAGAAAGCCCGGGCCGTGCACAACGCTGCAGCGGCGCTGCCGAAATTAGAAGGCGGATAAAAGCCGATTTTACGCGGCAGCAGTGGAATTAGAATCGCAGACAGGGCCCCATGTCAAAGGGAAGACGCGAAATTTCATCGGAAGCCGCGTACGGACGGACACGGATAAAAGGGGGTGGAGAGAGAGCCGAGCCCGTCCGAGTTTGCGAATTCCAAACCAAGGGGATTGCCGCGTATATTAAAGTACTTTTCGACTCGGTTCGCTCTGCTCTTTCTCCCTTTTCTCCCGATGACTCTCAGCTTTTCCGTCCCTGTCTCGCTTTACTTTGCCAGCTCACTCGGTTGCTTGCACGGACCTTTTCCCGATGATCCTCTGCTCTGGCTGATGCTTGTTGGCTTGACAATTTGCGCGCACTCGAACTCTAATCCTTCGCACGTATGCGTATACATAATGTATATGTATAGATGGCAGTCTCGGCGCTTTGACTGAATGCGGTTTGAGTTCTTTACGATTCCTTTGGAGATTAATGAAGTGGGCGTGCTTTTATTCGAGTAAAAGCAACAAAACACGCTTGTTAATCTTTTGAAAATTTCAACTTAAATTTAAATTACGTTTAAGAAAGCTTTTTTACTTATTAACTTATTAACGATTAAGATATCTTGAGTTAGATCGAAGAAAGAAGCGAAACCGCTAGCCGTCCACTTCTCGCAGACTGCACAGTTGGAAAGTCGGGCTCCCGAGATCTTTCGGCCTGCTTAGGGCAATATCTGAAGTTGCTATTACGCGAATGAGCGACGAAATAAACCCGCGCGAGGCGGTAAGTAGTCCGACGCGAGCTTTCGCGTTATGCGCCTCCCTCCCTTGCTTGCGCGGGACCTTTGATGAATGAGCCTCGCATAAAGCTTGAAGTATGGTAAAAGCCGGCGCGCGCGGCCGGTAATATTCCTGCGGGTCCCGCCGGCTTTTAGAATCGCTAATGACTAATGGCACCGAAAGGAGCCCTGGTTCTCAACCAGAGGCAACACCGGCTTTCTGCACCGCTGGCTTAGAGCAAGTAAGAACCAGACGCGCCTTTCTTATCCGAGGTTAAAAAGTTTTCAATGATGAGCGAATGCCGTGAATTTTAATTATTATTTATACTTTTTGAAGCACTGATTTTTCAGCTTCAAAAAATAAGACAAGAAAACGTTTCGTGCCCCAAGATAACGATATAATTAAATTTTAACACGCTGTCGTCAAAACGGCCTCGTCAATTCGATAAGTGACACTGAAAATGACGTCCGAATTCTCGGGCAAGGCACAGGGGGCGGGGCGGATCTCCGGCCACCCCAACGTCCATTCCGTACACTTACGGAGGTTAAAGTTTATCGCAGTCGACGGGTGCGCGCGCTTGATCTAGGTGTCTCGCCTCCCCATATTTTTCTCCGTCGGGGGGAGAAACTGAAAAGATAGAAAAGCTTAGGATATATACAGAGCGAGAAAAAAGGAAGAAGTGGACCGACTAAAGGACGCTGTCAGCCTTGTCAGGAATCCAATGAACTGTGCCGGCATCCATTAGCTCCTCGCACCCCGCAGTCCGACAAATAATAAAAGTACCATTAGGGCTTTAATCAATTCTGGAGGGTCGTACACTGATTTATTAATAAATGTCAGTTTTTACATGTATTATCGTTACGGCTGTGGAATCTGAACTGCGGTGGTGTTTGAATAATGCCCATAAAACTTTTCTAGAGTTTTAGGAGAGAACGATGTTTATTTTGCATATACAAAACGAAAATTTTTTTACGGAAAACTATCAGCTTACTATATAAAATGCATAAACAATTATTTAATTATTATATATATATATATATTGTTACTCTAAAAAAGCTCAGCGTATGTATCAATTAGTTTAAATAAATTGTTACGTATCACCTCTTGTATCTGATATTCGTTGAAAAGCAAGCTGCAATTAGCCTCGACAAACCGCCAATAAATCAAGTCACACTCGTCAATCCTCCGATCAAAGGCTAAAGCTATAAATTACTAGGCCTTGCACAGATTGACGAGACCGAGCAAGCTTTATCCGCTTTAAAGCGTGCATCCGTTATCGCTGCTACATCTGCATTCATCCTCTCCCCTTGTTGCATCATATTAATCCTTCACCTCACCCTCTCTTCCTATTTCTCCTCTCTAAAAAAGGCAGCGCAAAAAAAAGACTAGCAGCTCGCGATCTGGAACGAAAATAATTGCTTCATGATTCTCCGTCTTCCGATTCGAGTCTTTATCTCTTTCTCTTTCCTCTCCTTCGCCTCGACCGACAGGGGCATAAATCCAGAGCGGGCGCTTGCGCCGAAAATAAGATAAAGTCGCCGGATAAGGGCAGGGGGGGGGGATGGGGCAGGAGAAAAAAAGAGGGAACGGATCGCGGCAAAAGGAGAAAAAGGCAAATTCCCGAATAAACACATCCTCTTTTTATGGCGGCACTTTGGCCTGTGTACCCAGCGCATTATTAACTCAACCACCGGAAAATGTCAACGGCACCGTTACTCTCTTATCTCCCGCCCGCGATCGCCTTTCTTTATTTTAACGCCGCCGCAGTTGGATTCATGAGCCGCCGCTCCGCCTCGACCCCGCCGGTAGCTGCGTTTGCCGCCTTTCTTTTTTTTCTGGAGAGGGGATTGCGCTTTTTTTTTTGGCGAAAGCACTGGCTTCCATCAACCGCTGTACTTATTGACTTATTCAAACGCTTTTGCGTACCCAGAGATTTGTGGTTTTTCAGTTCCGTGAAACTCGAGTCTTTTAAAGAAGCTTTTTTTGCTCCCGTTATGAGAATGCTTTGTACTGTTAATATTATTATGAAGTTTTATAAGCATATGATTTCTTAATGAATCATTTCTTGATAATAAAATTATAAAAAAAAACTAATTTAAATTTTTGTAATTTAATAAAAAAATTATATTATTCTGCTTCGACGGATTCACTACACTGACAGAAAAAAAAGAGTAAAAATTATTATTTTGCATCGTTACTTCTAGTCTGCATCCTGCTGGTTGCAGCTTATTTTATAACTAATAACCTACGCATCTTAAACGTATCGCCGAAAAAATCCTTTCTTTTTATATAAGGGGGGTGCAGAAATATCGAAGCTATCGCCGTGGAGAAAGTTACGTTTTCTGTGCTTCCTAGCCGAACGTTCTCCTAAGAGTGGGGGAAGGCCGGGGGGGGGGGGGGTGGATAAAGAAAGATGGAGGAGAGAAGGGTGGAAATGAGGCGAGAGGAGAGAAAACGAGCCCTCTCTCTCACTCTCTTTCTAAGAGAGAGCGAGAAAGAGATAGAGGGGTCTGAAGTCTGAAAGATAAGGTTCCCCTCTCCACCTCCTAGATTATGGAATGGCACTTTAATTACACTAATGGGAGAACCAAATGTTAATTACAATTCGAAGTCTAAAAGAGAGGCGATTCGCAGTAGCGGTACGAGCGAAGGAGGGACAGAGAGGAGCGACCGGATTTGCAGGGAGGTGAGGGAAAACTCCTTTCAGGATTAGTATTATTTAATTAAAAATGCCCTCCTTGATTAGTCGCAGGAGCCGGCTTTTTCGCCTCGCTATCGCATAATAGATCCAATTTTCATAAAAGAAGAGAAGAGATAGAGAGACCGAGTGGAAAGTTGTTTTCGCCCCGCGAGCATAAGCCGGTTTGGGCTCATCTGCTCGTCATGTGCGATGACCATCACGTGCGGTTAAAGAAGGGTTGAAAGGATACTTTGCGGCGCGGTCGAAAGTAAGGCTTCTCAGCTTTTAGGCTAATATAGATTTTCCAGCGAAATTTCTCATGTATTTTTATTAAAAATTTTTATTAAAAACAGCTTAAGGTTAAAACAAAATTTGAGCTTTTATTATTTTATGAAATTTGCTAATAGTTACCAGTGAGTTAAAACCGCTTTCCATTTATAATCACTGTCATTCATTTCCCTTACCTTCCTGGGAGTATTTATTTCTGTCTATAGTCTTTTTTACAAGCCTTCATAAGAATAGACGAACAGCGCTGAATAATTATAAGGTAGAAAAGCCATAGCTTGACCCACTAAAAGATGCATTCGCTAATTGCGCGAGGGCTATACCTCGCTACATTTTATAGCCCATACGCGCTCGCAGCGTTGCGTACACAAAGCTGGCTGAGCGAATTAGCTGGCGTAACTTGATAAATTATGTCGAGCCGGAGGACGTAAAGATTATGATTTGAGAATATCCGTCGGCTTAACGCGGCCTTGCGGGACATTATACATCCAGGGGATCCACTTGTCTGCCTCGCACCGTAGGTATCTCTCGGTGTGTAAACAAGCCATAAATGTTTTATTGCCTCTCGTGTGGTGTACCGCATCGTGGGGAGCATCGCGATGCTCTGTGCTCGCCTCTATATATATATAATATAAGCCCGGGAACGCGCAGAGTCGCGTTCCCGGGCTTTTAAGAAAAAGAAGGAAAGAACAAAGGAGCGACAGATTTAGTAGGGGCGGGGGAGACGCCGGAATCGCTCGTGCGTGCTTTACGCGACGGATAATTCTTTGCAGGGCGTTTTTATTGTTTTTACGGGGGATTTCGGGAGGATGTACGCCCCTGGAATGCGATCTTAAGTGGCTCGACATGTGACCTCGGAGGCGGGATATCGGAAATGGCATAAACATGCCAGAATCGGAGGGAACGCGTTAAAAGTACCGACTGGTAATCGGTTTATTTTTGTCTTGTTCTTTATTGAATGGATTTATTTTATTTCGATAATATTCAAATGGAAGCTTTTAAGTTTTTCTATTTAGTAGCTAGAAGAAACAAAAAAAGCCATTTTGATAGTAAATTAGAATGCCAACCCGGGAGGCATTAAAATAGAAGAGAAAGGGTGCCAGTAAAACGAAAGCTCCTTGTCAAGGCCGGGAGTTCCAATTTAAGTTGCTCGGGGCGCATGTCGGTATTTCAATGTACAAAAAAAAAACACGTATGCTAAATCGGCGCCTTCCCTTCCGTCGTCGTCTGATCTCGTCGTAGCAGCAGCAGTCGCCGCTTCTCTTTTCAGCCTATAAGGGAGAATCGCCGGACACAACCTTGCCGTGCCGGCGGCGCAAAAATCAGCAAGTCTGATGAACTCAAGTAGGGAGCGAAAGAGATGTCTGCTGTCGGCGGCTTTCGTTGTTCTCCGACGGCCAAAGTAGATAGAGCCCGGATCGGTGAGGCAAGGTATGCGCGGACAAATGTTCTCAAACACACTTTGAAGCCGGCCGACACTGATAAAATTACAATTATGCTTTTTAGCCGAGCTGCTTTATCTAAAGTACGCACTCGTTCTTATACTTTAAAGAGATTAAAATTTATTTCTGTCGATTAATTAAAAAAATTAATTAAAAAAATTTTAGCAACTTTTTTGCTTTTTAAAAGAAATTTTATTTTAATTTACTGAAAAAGCTTCTCCTTGTGACATATGAGTTTACCGATATAAAAACTGCCAATACACTCTCGATGTTTGCTTTGATCAAAGTACGACATTCGTTTAGTGACTTTACGACACTAGCCCAACCTCGCACAAAACCATCCGTGAAAAACGTCTCGAGCGTGCAGAACGGTAATGGAATTGCGCCCCGCCAAAATATATTAGTCCAGACTCCCGAGCGATGGAATTTCATACATCGGACCTGAATTACTGCTGTGGCTTCGATCGGATTTGAAAGTCGAAGGGCCGAGGCTCTCGAGATTCGCGCGCCCGCGCGCCTCGAGAGCCAAAGACTGGAGGTAAGGGGGAGCCCGAGAGCGTGATTGATTTTGCATACGACACGGATTGGACAGGTTTGAGAAATTGAGCTGCCTCTCCAGGCTTGCCCTCGAGCGCCTCCTCGCCCCCGCTTCCCCTCTGTCGCCTGTACAAGCTTGGACGCGGAAAGAGCAGAGCCCCGTGTCTCTCGAGTCTCGGCTTGCAAGCAGAAATATACGCCCGAGACTCTTTGGCGTATGGGTTATTTTTCTGTCCTTTTTAGATATTGAAGGGAATTGCTTCGGAGGGGACCGATTGGCAGAGGAGTTTCGTTGCGGTATTTTTCTTGGCAAGCATTTCACGCGAGGAGTCACATTTTAAAGTCACATTTTCCTATTTGCTAATTCTGCATCAAAGTGATTTCACGCCAGAATATTCTGAAGGATTATTTATTATAAAATAAATCTTTTTTTTTTATTTATTGTGTAAAATGGAAAACTCTGTAAATCTTCATTAGGCATTTGTATCGAAAAGCAATTCAATAAAATTTCCCTGCGTTTCAATCCTCCCCTCATTAAAGCCGTATCCCATCAGTATCGAGAAAATAAGAAAACTTCCTTCCGAGATCAGTGCACACGCAGGCAGCGATTCATTCATACGGGTTAGCTCGCCCCCCTGCCCCCGTGTCCACATCTATTTTCATTTCCTTTCATCCTCATCGCAAAACCCTTTTTGATTTCTATTCCGGTCACTGCGTTCCGATAAGCGCTTGGCTATCCCGATCACGCACTATCATCCCCTTTAATACCTTCGCCTTTCCGTGAAATAAAGGGCTGACATGTGAACGCGTCGTGCGCCTTCTAGAGAGCAGAGATAGAGAGGGTAGCCGCCGCCAGCATGAGGTATGACTGAGCGAGTCGGTTAAACGGGCGTCTTCTTTTATAAATTTCGCGAGGCGCATTCCTCCCCTGTGCTGGATGAACGTTTGCAATAAATCGCTTGGTCCGTCATCTACCATGCTTATTTTATCTACTTTTTTGCTTTAAAAATCTTCTTGAGGTGACTAACTAAGCTGGCTTTATTCCATTCGTAGATCAGTAAAAACTTGAATTAATTACATTATTATTACAATAAATATATTTTTTGTTGCAGCTTACAGTAAAAAATTTCGGGCAAAACATAGCAACAAGTCATTCAACACCGATTTCAAAGTCCGTCCTCCAGTTCCATCTCCAGAAAGAAGGTAATTTTTTTGAACTAAAATAAATACTTCTCAAAAATTCGGAGATAATTAATCACAACGGAAATTGTCGTAATTGTTGTTATTTTGGCCACATGATTGCGTAACAGTTATTTTTTATTTTCTATTGCTTGTTCATCGATTATCCTGCAATACCTTTATCGCCTGCGGCAGTCCACCTGATGGAAAGCGTAGAAGGCGGAACGATATCATGCATAACCCCATGCCGAACTCACATAAATATTTGAATAACTTTGGAAACTAATATGATTGCATTCAGGAAATAATATCGTATTTCGTGAAAACGAAACATATTTATGGTACAGCTAATATTTCAGATTGTTTTACTATGTAAGAGAATGTATAATAGAAAATTAGAAAAATAAAAGCAGGTATGTATTTATAAGACCTTGAGGTAAAACGAGATTTCGAAATACTGAATCTTCAAAGACAGTATAAAATAATTCTCGGCTAAAGTCCAGCAAGATGAACTCCCATCGGGCTTTCGCAGACACTCAAAACAAAAGGTCGACGTTTCAATTAGGGCCCTTATTAGTTAGCAATAATAGGCAAAGCCCACCGAGTCCCTCCCTACCCCTTCTAAACACAGACAGGGAGGACTCGAACCCGTAGGTGCTTAGTATAAGGTTATATAACCGTCGGCCGTTCTAGAGCTTGTTTGCGCTGGTCCGGCTCTTACGATATTAAGGGCTGACTAGGCACTACTCCCGCCTAACTCCTTCCCAAACAGAGCGACGCGCAATGCCCTCTTTCTGCCCCAAGGCTCTGACCTGTCGGTCGTTAGGTCGATTGATTTTCTCGAGCCCGCATGGACGACAACCGCATCCTTCCAGAGGAGGGAGGAAGGGGGGCAGAGGATGCTGGCTCTCGCTCCTATTGCGCGCCGGATGCTTACAGCGGCGGCTTCGCGAGCTAAGAAGCCGTTTTACGAGCGGGCATTATCGTACGCCTCCGACTCCCCGGCTTTTACTTTTCCGAAGTTACCTTATTACGCGGCTCCAGACTGTAAAAGCTGCCGCTAGCTCTCTTTCTATTCGCTGCTTTTTTTATCTGGCCTCGCTGACTCCGTTGTTCGAGGAGGGCGGGGCATTAATTTAGCAACGCCGAATGCAATTAAAGTTTATGCGCAGCCGAGCCTCTGGTATTTTGATAAAATGACATTTTCTTAACTATATCTATAATTTTCTTTCTCTTTAATTACAAACTAATATAAATTATTATTAAAGTAACTTGATAAAACTGGCAGTATCAGCTTGAAACAAAAGAATTAGCGAGGACGCAGAGAAAGACTGCGCGAGACGACCTTATCTCCGCTGCGCTTTTCTCCGCTTCGCTCGAAGCAACAAAAGCCTCTTTGCGCAGCCATTCATTCGCGTTCTTCCCTCCTCGTATCGCGTCTGTGCGGCGCAAAATCAAGAGAGAAAGCGCGCCCGCTCGCCGAGGCAACATCTTGTATTGTCAGGCTGCGCGACAAATTCATAATTGCGTTAATGCGGGTAGTAGGCACACACCGCAAGTCGGGAGGGACCTTCTTCGCCTCCTTGCGTTTCTGTTGCTTCTTGGAGGAGGGGGCCAGAGGGAACGAGAGGGAGAGGCAGGCTCGTTAATCTTCGGGCCGGATTAATCCGGAAGGAAGTCAAGCCATTGTGCGGCCGATGATTATTAATTAAAGCCGAGGCGTCCTCTCTCTTCCGCGCTTCGATTTTATCGAGTTACGATATAATGTAGGGAACAGCCTTTTATTGCGATACTTTAAAATTAAGATTTTCTCAAAATCCCCCGTTTCTTAGTTTCTTGTTTCTTAGTCAGTTTAATTAGAAAAATATTACACGCGATAATATCAGGAGAAGCCAACATTATAAAAACTCATCAAATACTCTTCGTTCGCGCGTAAAACCAAGCCGGTGTGGCTTCTGCTCCGCTCTCACCGAGAAAACATTTAAAAAAGGGCACGTCTAGATAATTGAGCCATTAAATCGAGCAGCTTCCAGCGAATCACACACGCGCCTGCCTACCCCTTAATTATCATAAACGTCGGCTCTCAACGGGTAGAAGATTGCGGGCTATACACTCGGCGATAGTCGAGAAGTAGGATAAAATGGAGCCGAGATAAAATTGCGCGAGAGGCAAACGCGCGAACGGGCTGAAATAAAACAGTGATATCAAGGCATTTCACGCACGAGCGAGAACGTTTAGCAAATTCAACGTGCGTGCCGGCAGCAGCAGTAGCAGCAGGTTCTCCCTCCCCGAGGTTATCTGCCTTCCTCTTGCCGCAGGGGTCGCTCGCTCGCTGAAAAATACTCTTCTCGCTGACACCTGTAGCTTCGCTTCCTCCGCCTCCCTCTCTCTCTCTCTCTCTCTCTCTCCGGATTCTACATACGTATGCACGCTCGCCCGAACGAGAGACGGAAAAATGCGGGAGGGCAGGAATCCGCGAGAGCTCTCGTTTTATCGTCGATAAATATCAATGGGGACGAGGGGGGGAAGGAAAAATGGCACGGATTGACTTTATTATTCAATTTGAGCGCGGAATGCCGATGACAGCGAGGCCAGTCAGCGGCTTTCCAGTCATTTCGACCGGTTTTGGCTCCAGTCCCGTTGTTCGTTGCGGAAAAACGGGATAATGAATCAAGCGCGGCTGCGAGGCAAATTTATTCGAGCAATTTATCAACGCTGCCGCTGTATCGAGATAAATCGCGGTCTATTTGATAGCACTGTGAAATTGATTTTTCGTTTTGTGGACCGCCTGTTTTATTTCGGGTTTATTTGGCCGTGATAAGTTAATAATAGGATTATTTTATCGGAAAAATTGTATTTTTTACTTGAAAATGCCCAAACTTTTCTAGAAAAAATTTTAGCCAATGCAGAAAATAATTAGTACTGTAAAATTGGAAGTTACATTTTTACTATTTGATTGAAACTATCATGATTTGTATAATTTCCACAATCAGGAATGCTTGAAAAAGAACCCCTACTTTATCCTTTACTGCATTGAGTCCCATCAAATAGTAAAATTTCCTATTAAATTCATTTATTCCCCTTTTTCAAAGCTGCGTAAGAAAGAATATTATGCACCCATAAAAATTCGAATGATCATTGTGAAACTTGATTTGAGTATTTCCGTCCTTAAAAGAAACAGGGAGATGTTAACAACAAAGGAAGACACGCAGTTTGAATTTTTGTATTAATTTAACAAAGGCAATATGGCCGGAATTAACTATAACTACACGGAGAAAAATCGCTAGTGGAAATTACTTAAAGAATTAAGTAAAAGATACTGATTCTGACTTAAGTAAAATTTACTGAATTATTAAGTAAGCCACCGCACAATTTACTTACAAAACTGAGTAAAGTTTACTTAACGATGATTGCTAAACTTTTTAAGCAACTTTTACTTACATTTAAGGAGGGTCTTGCACGAAATGTAGACTATACTTGCTAATTTTATATTTCAACTATTTAAC
>UCOL01001570.1:0-34876 GCA_900474335.1 Ormyrus nitidulus
GTCTGTGGCGGCTTTACTAGGCAGTATGGTAATTTTTACTAAACTTTTTTCTCAGTGTACAGTACTTGTCAGTTACGAAAAACAAATAAAAAAACATTTTTCGCTTTTATAAACATTTTCAATCAGTTGAAAAGCAATCAACTGCGAGTCTTTGAAAGGAATGAAGAATGAACTCTTTCTTTTGATTTAATTAGTTCCTATTCAAGGTACACGCCTGTAAAATGTTTCACTGAGGTGCTTCATTAATAATCGAAATTACACCGATGAATGCCAAATGATGGGCGCGGTTGGGGTTGCGTGTGAAGTGTTACGAACGTCATCGCGCTTTTTTTAATAAGAAATATCACGTCAACTGATTTTTTGTTTCATGCTTTAAAGCAATTTCTAATGCTTAGTGTATGTGTCTCATATAAAATTTATTCCAACAATTAAAAGAAAATTAATTCATTAATTTAAAAGAAAATTAAAAGAACACTTGAATGTTCATCAGACCGACTGAGAACTAAAAATAAAAATAAAAATTTTCTTTTAGTTACAGAAATTAAGATGAGTTGTATATATCGGGTACAGTTAATATGATTGAAAGACGTCAAATTTTGTAAGTTTGCATAAGACCTTCAAAGAATGTTTATATCATGAATCTTGAAGCCACAAAAATTTTTTACGTTCTTTCGAAACAATCTTTAGCAAACTTTATTTTAAGCTTACCTCGCCATAAAACTCAATTCTCACGTATGGAATGACCTTCTTCGAACTGCAGTTGTTCGGCTCGTATTCATTACAAAAACCATAAAAACAAGCTGCGGAGCGGCCTATATTACTCTCGGTGACAATTATTCCCGTGCTAAAGAGAGCGAGAAGGGCATTGTAATGGTCACGCCGCGGCTAAGCTTCGTCTCGTAAAAGAAAAAAACTATTTTCCAGACGTAAGCCTGCAGTTACAAGTTTCCGATTGCTTGTCTGGAAATGCGCGCGAATTCAAAACCAGACTAATTTATATAGATTCGGAATTTTGTCTAATTTTACGGAAAAGGGTTGAAATCTGGATTATACTTTCTTATCCTGAATCCTGATCGGGAACTGATTTCGAGTAGAAAAAAAAAAGATTGATTTCTACTCGAGTTGCTGACCGCGCCCAGTACTGATTAATTTCTATGACCAGCCGAGGTGCGTGTCTGACATTCAGCAAATGAACAGTTGTATTTTTAAATAGGGCTAAATTATTTAAATTTTCCGAGTCTATTTTAGGATAACCTTTAATTATTTTTTAATTGTAACAAAATTATTAAAGGCACAAACTTTTTACGAGAATACCAATGTGACATTTATTATTAAAACATCATTTTTTATTATATTAGAAAAATGAATGTATGACATAGAAAACGTCTTTTATTATTTTATTATTTAAATGAATATCTGTAACATTTGCGAGAGGTACTTTTATTTAGCAAGTAAAACATTAAAATTTAAATAATCTAATAATAATTTTCTGAAACAAAAATGTCTCAAACCTCCCTTTCAAAAAGTAAGTAAAAGTACAAGTTTCAAACTGCATTTTATTCGTAGCAGAGTGGTATTGTATACTTTGTAATGTAAAGAGTAAACTACTAGTTTCGGGTTACAATGTGATAAACGATATAATGCCTGGGTCAAGTTTTAAGTGTTGTCGCAAGATGATTCACGCGTTCTTTTTATTATTTTATCTATACATCCTTTATTTACAATAAAAAGTTCTAAAACTTCGTAAATTCTAGATTAAAATTACTTTTAAAGACAGCTAATATTTTTCGAAGTAAATAAACTTTAGTTTCTCCTTTAGTTTCCTAGAACCTAAACCTTTTTTTCAAAATAAGTCTGTATAAATAAAACTTATTTCAAATTTTCTAAATTAAAAATTGGAAATTGTACGATTTAAATGTATAAATCTAGGATGCAGTTTGTGAAGAACATTACTTGATTTTTTTATTTTTTTTATTTTAATATTGTTAATATATTATAAAAGTATAATTGTGGCAGTTTAATTGATTACGAATTGTATTCCAGCATTCGATAGACGAACTAAAGATAAAATTATGAGAAAACTTTCCAGCAAAAAAAAATATGTCACTTAAAAGCAGAATGAAATCAACGCTGAGTCAAGAAAGCTTGCGCAAATTTGTCTACGTACGAATTCGTCGAAGCCGTATCCCTTATCTTTTGGCATACAACTGAAGCGCGAACGCATTTCTTGCAGCCGGCGTCGTGAACGCTCATGCGCCTTGCAATGGAAATTCTGTCTGTAAAGAAGGAAAAACTAGAACGGACTCGTTCCTGTCGGGAGGCAGTCTGAAAATGATGGCAAGAATCGAGTGCGCTGCATATTTACTTTTGGCACTCGATGGAGTTGTTACATTTTTTTTTAAATATCTTTTTCTTAGAACAATGTTGAAAGAAACATTTCGAATTTTGAATATGAGCTTCTTCACATTTTATTCCGAAGTCTTAGTTCATCGAATGCATACGTTGTAAAATTGAAGTAAGTATTCTTACGATTAAAAAATCGAATTAATAAAAATGAGTAGAAACAAATTAATAAATTCTTATCTTATGAAAGTGAAAGAAAAATGTTACAAAATATTATGGTTAGCTAATAGAGCCATAACAAATCTGATAAACTTAAAAAGAAAATCATACATTTAAACTAATTCTGTTAAGTAACGAACTCCAAATATCGGAAATTAAATTGAACGGGGTAATCAAGAAAAAAAAGCTACAATTTAGTTATGCTTTGATTACTGGTGAGAAAATATATATTTGCCGAGTGTTTATTACACGGGTACAAAATCCGATACTTTTACAGTATAATTTGACAACTCTTTTCAACTATTATTTTATTTTGAGAAATTGGAACTCTATATATAATGTTTGAAAATTTTCGAATGCATTTTATTTAAATTCTTTATCAAGTTTGCAGACCGAGATCTTTAATCACTAATAAAATGACCAAAAAGCCCTTATCACAAAGATTAAATCAGAGAAATTCCATTATAGTATTAGATACCCAAGCCCCGATGTCCATTAAAAAAATTGGACGGACGTTATCATCATTATTTATGCATTCAAGGGCTCGATTTCCTGCTACACCTGCAAGGCTGAGAGCTAACCAATGCGAATAATTACGCTATTGGATTGGTGATAAAATCAAACGTTTCTCACGAACTTCGGTGCGCATCGATCGGTGGTTGCTTTTTTTTTAATAGCCGATATCGATCCCTTCGTCCGATGTCAGTCGAGAAAACTAACGCGTAAAAAATTCGCTAATCGACAATTTTTTTTTTTTTTTTTTTTTTTCAGGACCGAGAAAGAGTTTGTTCGTTATTTCTCCTCTTTTTTTTCAATTCAACAAATGATGGAAAAATGAACCTAATTTCAGTAATTATTTTCTCTTATTTTACATAAATTGAGAAAGAAATCATAAAAAGGGTTTGAAACATTCAACACTTTGATCTGTATGAACTATACTGAAATACATATTAAGTTAATATTAGTTATTATCTACGTAACATCCATTTTTTACTCTTCACACCATACACTACGCAATCTTTGAAAAAAATAATTGTTTACCCCAATCACCAAACCGATGTATTTGCGAGAGGCAACCTTACGTCGGCTCGTTCCCCGACACAAGTCCTCGTTCGTACCGTAAAAATGTCGAAGGGATCGAAAGTGGTAGGCCTAAAACCAACGGCGAAAGCTCCCCCCACCCCACCCTCGCGCGCGGCAATAAACGTAGGCGCGAGTCCTATACAGAGAGTGTTGCACGCGCAAGATATATAGAAAGGTGACAGGCGGCGAGTCGAAGCGCGCATCGGGTTCATCCCTCCGAGGCTGAGCGCGCGGCAGTGACGGCGCCGTCGTCGTCAAGTTCACAGGCGCCTCGTCAAGCCAACGGCAGCCCGGCCGAAGCAGCAGCAGAGGCAGCAGCATGCTCGCCGGCGACGCAGCAACATTACGGCACGTGCCCGACTCAGGCGCGTCGATGTAGTAAGTGCACCCTTTTACGCCAGCGATGGCCCAGGATACGCGCTCGACTTCGTCCAGTCCAATTGACTTCCGATCGCCCAAAGTTTCGTAGTTTTTTTCGAAATTATATACTAACTTTTGTAGAGAAATTTAACCCTCCTGCGCACAGTGACGAGGGTATCGCGTTCTGAAATACACGTGTTTACCTACGTACTATATATAGATATGTATAATTTGCAAAAGGGTTTCCTGTTGGAAATTTCACGATATTTTTTAGCCATTTCACTAATAATTGATTAAATTTGGCTAATGTACGAACAATTCGCCAAAAGGTGGCCAAATAATAGTGAAAACTTCAAACAGGGTTAAGACAACTAAAATAGGTTTTAGTTTATTGTTACAATCTGTGTATATATTATTAGGAAAATATAATTTCATTATAAATTTTAAAAAATGTTGCTAATTGAATTCAATTTCAATAAAAAAATCAAGCAGTAACGAAGTAATTAAATAAATTTACTTCCTTTATGAAATATTGCTGATTCAAGAGCAAGTCATCATTCACAACATAAATGACAATTATATCTTTCGGGAAAGACATTCAATAAACTATAGGTTACAGGTATATTATGGGCCTACCTCAAGGCTACTGTAGTACGTAAAATTTAAAAAAAAAATGCAAATACACTTCCATTTTAGTAAATAATTTTTTTCACTTACAATTCTTAGAATAAAAATAATTATTCAGTGCTCAGTAAACATTTCATGAGCGGCGATAAGAATATATCTAAAAAAATGTGTCCATTAGCAAATGTAAAAATATTTTAACTCGTGTCCTTTTGAAATAATGCGGAAATACAAAATCGAATTTCGTCAAACATATTTAAATATTAAAATGATTTTTTTATCATTATTCGAAAAAAATTTCAACTTAAAATATTTGATATATAAATAAGTTAAAAAATATGTAATAATATATTTTTTTATCTTAAATTTGGGAGAATAATTGTTGTGAATGTGCTACAATAATTGCTATATTTAAAGCAGCACATTTATGCTTTAATTTTTCAAAAAATTTACATTGTTACTCACAAAAAAGAAATATAGATAACTAAAATAAAGCAAGAACAACGGAAAATAATGAAGAAATACAAAATTCAGGTAGCTGTCTTTAGAAACTACTCGGGAACTACTGATTAATTTGTTAACTCTAAAAATAAGATTCGTTTTAGTTGTCAATACCTTTCTCTTACCTCATTGATAATACTGTTTTTATGTTACGCTTAAATGCTAATTTTGTATTTTGAAAATCATATTAAGCTTTTGCGTCTCAGTGCAATAAAAATATAAGTTTATTTAAACCTTTGCAATAATAATTGAAAAGTTTTCGACATAATATCTCTGCATAGTTTAAATATTTCATTATTTCTTAAGGTTATTCTGAACTAGTTTGTATTTGAGGAAAACATGAAATTTTTAAAGTAAAAATTTGTATGCTTAAATATTTTCACACTTCACTTTCAACAGTTTTGAAGAATCATTCTCCCTTATTTGAAAATTGATTTTTACAATCGATTCATTTTATTTTAACAATAACAGCTGCTAAATATTACTTATAAATAAATATACAACTAATTAAAATATTTCGTACAAACAATTTTAAAAAGTTATATCATAATTTAAATCAATAGTAGAAAATTCTATTTTTTTTTTTTAATTATCTTGATTTAAATTTGAATAACATAAGTCTCTTCTTCGAATAATATGTAAAAATATAGAAAAGTAGACAGTCTGTGAAAATCTGTGAGCTTCTCTCTCGCTTAACGCGGAGAAGACCAATATAGGTACAGGGTCTCCCTATTGTACAGAATTATCCACGAAAACTATAGATATTATTAGTAGATTACAAAGAATTGTCTTTATAAATCAGCTATTTCTAAGTAGAAATAACTATTTAAAACTATTATTGTTTAGCAACAGAAAAGAATAGATAAATAAATATGCAATTACCAAGAAAATTGTCAAAGAAAATAATAGTACTAACATCAAATGAATTACTGTTATAGTTAAAAAAAGCTCCTCCTATTTGTAGTTGCCAAACTACTGCCTTGCATAAGCGTTATTCTTATACAAGACCTACTAAAATAGTTATAATCAAGTTTTGATTAACTCGATATATTTATATATAATTATATTCAACTTATAGTTGTTTTCTTTCTCAATGTTGATTAGGTTTCTCAAAACAATTAAAAATTATTTTGCTTGTTTAGAACTTAATACTAATAATAGTACCCGAAATTCTAAGCAAGTAAGAAAACAACAGCCGTTGTCGTTGACTCATCTCTTCTGCGTGCAAGTAATATTAAGCCGACGCACAGAAGAATTAGAAAATTCGGTCAGTTGCCGATGAGGTAGTCAGTTGTATAGACTAAACGAGAAGCCGGATTTTATTTTTGTCCGAATTCTCTATCTTTCTCACTTTCTATCCGCGCGTCAGCTTTATAAAAATTATTAGAAATCGGGCTGCAGTATCACGAAAATGTCCTAATACGCGTGTAGAAAAAAACATTAAATTTGAATAATTTTTTTTAAATAAAATGTAGCCTTATAACCTGTTTTTCAATTTAATTTTTAATAATCTACTCTGATTTTAAGATTTTTCTAGTTTATTGAACCTATTTAGTCTGAAGGCATTTGTTGGCCAATATTAATAAAAAATTTTTAATCTCGAACATTTATCTTTTTTTCTTAAAATTATGTGGCATGTATTATATACTTTAGGTAAAAAAGACCACTACTATTTTGAAATCGTTTACTTTGGAATTCTTGATATAAGATTCTCAAAACTTATATATTTCTAGCATAATAGTTTGATACATGCATATTAAAGTAATTAAAAGCAGAGTGAAAATACAGGTATCTTATATAAAAGGTTCTAAACACAAACAATTTTTCTTTCTTGTAGTCCCGACGGTATTTTACAGATGAGACTATATTAAACTACTATTGACGTAAGGGGTGGTTTTCATAAATAAGAATTATTATTCCATCCAAAGGTATTTTTATTATTATTAAGCAGCCATGTCTGTGCAATGAAAAAAACTTTATATTTGTCAAATAAAGAGATGAAGTTGAAAAATTGAATTTGTGGGTAGTGAAAAAAATCGAAAGCTGCATTGTTATTAATTCAAGAGCAGCACGTATCTTGAAGATAATCGAAATCACGCACATGTACAGAATACGTAGACATATAATAACATCTAATATGTTTATAACCTTGGACGGTATTTGTTAATTTTTCGTTATTGCTCACTGGTAGTCATTAGGCCACCTTGTTACTTGTTAAATGAGCTAGAATTAATTTGACCAAATTTATTAATGCGTGATAATTTAATCTGTACTATGCATTTGATTTCACTTCAATATAAATTTAGTTTGAAAAAATTTATTTATAACCTTCATTTATTTATAAAAATAAATTAGATTAAAAAAATTTGACGTAGTTAATTCATTGCTGCTACATTTTAAGCGTAGTATTATTAACTTTTATTAGTATTTGATACATAAAGCTCAATTTCGTTTCATTTGCTTGTGCTTGAGAAGTATAGTAAAATTACAAGATGTATAAATGATTAAAAAAATAATAAAATAAATAAATAAATTTCAAGTTTTGTAAATTCTTAAATATTTTTTAAAAGAATGTAGAACACCTTAATTTTCGAATGCGTCATTCTTGTTGTTAGTCACATAAGGAAAGTTCTAAGTGAAGTTTATTTAATGAGCCAGCCATATACTTGGGAATATTTCAAAAATTTGTTTCATGGCAATTTCATACATTAATAATTTTATAATATTAATCCTATTTTATTTGCTTTATTGAAAAACGTTTTCGATATCGATGAAAAATACTTTCGATACTGCAACATTTTCGCTCTGATGTATAAAATCATTGTTAAAAAAATTTCAACCAATATCTATGTTCTAGTGTTAATATGAGGCTACAAGTTCTTCGATATAAAAGGAACTATTGAAGATTTTCGAATTGGAAACGTTTATTCGTTGATATAAAATAAACATAAAAAATTTATTTTTATGTTATTATTTGTTTTAACTGAAGTCATTTTTTGGCAACATTATCTTGGTCTACTACCTTACAATTATTCTAGAACACATTGAAAGAATAAATGTTTCTAATTGCTATCGAAACATTTTGAATAAAACATTAACAACACAAAAGGCAAAGAGTGAGTCATAGGAAAACATATATATAAGTAGCGAAGATAAACCCAGAAATGGGTGATGCACGAACTTTCAGTGTTTCGCGTTTTTTATATTATTTTTGTTCTATATCCTTCAAAAGAAATCTTCAAATTTCCAGTATCAGTCACTTATCTAGCTCTTATCATAAAGCCGCGCATTATAGGCCAGTATTAGTTACGTCGTGTTACGATTCAGCAGCAGATAAGAAGCTCCAAGAGTTGAAATGCGTTTTGTCATTTACAGTTATGTTAGCGAGAGGTACAACAGCATAAGATGTGCGCGTAATAAAATGTGTGGATAATGTGACAGTCAGTGAAAGCATATATATTCCTTCGTATACTTTTTGAAAAGAAATTTACCAAGTATTCCTTGCTGTTATTTTTCGAAGAAAACTTGATGTTACTCATGCAACTACTTTTATCAAAGATCTTTCATCAGTTACCTGTCAGTTACCTGTTTTGTGATTGTGAAAAAGGGAAATAAGTTTATTTTTCTGATGACAAAGAACAATATTGAGAATTATGGTACATTTCACGATCATGAGGTAAGAGCTTAAAATATTACGAACTTCGCCTCTCTTTTTGTTACTGTACTACATTACTCATAACTATAAACTGTTTTATTATCAAGTACTAAGACTTTACTTTTCGTAAACGGGTATTACGATACCGACAATGCGTTTCGTCCGCATCGTGGAGGACTGTGCAACATATTAGTTCAGCTGGCATCAGTCCCCTCCTCTTCATATTCAATTCGTTGTCTCTCTCAACCTCGTTCTAATTCGCCTAGGCTTCATAGAGGTGTGCGCAAGCATACCGTATTTTCGCGTGAACATGATCAACATAATAAGTGGAGATTCGTTCTAATAACGTTTGACGCTTTGCACACGGTAGTGAACAAAGACAATGTGGATTGAATCTGTCGCCAATATAACCCGTATTATCTTCATTTCTTTAAAGTTAATGTATTACAGTTACATTACTTTAATTAAATTTTTATTTAATTTTACCATGAGTGGAAATCTTAAAATTTGGCCCTTATTTTTATACACTAGTAGCAAGATAGCTTAACGTACTGGCTATGTAACTAATTTTTAGCTAGATTTAGTATATAAATATTAAATAGAATATAACTGTTATTTACGGTCCATAGAGATAAGGTACTGGATATACGAAAAGCTTAAATTAGCCTGAAAGAGAGTAAGGGATTATAATTATTAGTATTGGAATTCAAGCATACTTATTTTAATTTAAGTTTATCGATGTATAATAAAACTGAAATTAATTAATTAAAAAATCTTGCGAAAAGAAAAGACTAGATCTTCGAGCCCAAGTTCACCGATTATCGAGCCTACTGGTGCGCCCTATAACTTCCTATATCTGCACCGATGACGAGTACTATGGAATTTTGTATATTACTTTTAATTATTTCAATTAGGCAAAATTCTTTTCTGAAAGTTCAAATTATTCACGTCTCTTTTGACTATATAGTATCCATAAAACATATTTTTCGATTAATTTGCAACAGGTGTGTAGTTAAGCACTGACAGTACCGCAAATATTTACGTAAAAACCTTCCAAGGAGTCGATATAGACAATAAATCAAACTCTTTTCACCGCTCACCCTCACCGAGCTTCAATCATTGATAATACGAATTGCATAGGCCCCGGCTCCAGAGATGCAGTCCTCGTCGAGGGGCGGCGTCGCCGGGCCCCTGACCCCCCGGCAGCTGGCCCAGAGCGACTCCGGGCCCCAGCAGCGTCCGTTCACGCCGCCGGACCTCTCCTCCATACCGCACATGGACGAAGCGTCCCAGCAGCTCGGCGACCGGTCCCTTAACGGCGAGGCCCCCACCTCCGGGCCCGAGAAGAGCGAGCAGCCCGGCCCGTACATCGTCGGCAGCCCCATCGACCTCGGCGCCATCGACAACGTCGACAGCATCAGCCTGAGGCTGGGCTCGCTGAGCAAGCGCTCGTCTTCCAGGCGGAAGGCCAGAACCGAGCAGCACATCGAGCTCCAGGAGTCCCAGGCTGATCAGTCGCCCAACAATCTATCAGGTCCTTTTTGATGTCTTAGATTCTGTAGCTGCTGCTGCTTCGTTGTGTGTACTTTAATCGCCGAAGCTTATACTTTCGCACGAATATTTTATTCACGATTCTTTTGGCACTTTTTTTTTCGCACACTTTTGCACTGCTTGAGCACTCTGTGTTTTTTTTTCTGTTTATTTTAACGACGCACGTTATATTAATCACATTGTATTAGTTTAGATTACCGAAACTAATTTTCGCGCTCGCATTGTCAAATGTGGGAAAACCAATTTAGTTCTCGCCACGCCTAATGCTGTCGTTAAGCAAACCGAGGCGTCGGTAAACAAATGGTTTTTTGCGTTCTAAATTTAGTTTGATGAACCCCTCTGTAAGGCAATAATTTATTTATGTTTCGAAGTCTAAGTACCGACATAAATTTCAGATTTAATTTTTGCGCGTAATTAAGATCTGCGTGGGTTTACCGACGAGCATTCCACAGCGAAAAGCAAACCTTATCAAAGGTTTAAATATTTAAATGTCCCCCAGTATCATGCATAAGTTAAAAAAGCTACACTATTATTACGAAGGAAAAAAAATTATTATACATGAAAAATTGAAGCAGAATGTCGCTGTACCCTTTAATTTATTTTCAACCCGCATTTATTAGCATTAACATTTGACCAGGCGATAGTCCGATCGCCAAGAGAGTTTTCCGGTGAAAAGGCCGGTCTACTTGGCCTACAAGGACTTTGCCCGTACGTATATAATCATCGATCCATCGTCTTATCTCGAAAAACTATAGGCCTTGGTGATACTCCGCGGCCCGAGCTATTGCCATCCCGAGCTGGTATGACGTACATATAGGTAGGCTCGGGGAGCCCAGTTCACCTGACCTCACTCGCCGGGGGTGATGATTTACGAAGGCACGAAAGTCCACCTCGATGTATATGAGACGTGCCTCTGGTGAGGATACAGGTGATTGTTTCGAGTGAAACATTAAAAATTAATGACTCGGGGAGTAGCCTTGATTCCGGGGGCAATCGAAGTTATTGTTCCTTTATTTTTTTATGTTACGCCTTGGTTGCTGCTCAATGGCCGAATGAACAATGGCCCGTTGTATAATAAAAACTGCTTTAGGGTATTCGTGGAAGGTGTGGGAGTTTCTTTGACAGATGTAACGGATTAATATTGGTGCAAAATAATAATATTTACGTTATTAGTTAAAAAATTTGTTTCGTTAAAACGGATTAGAAATCAAGGCCTCCTTTGAAAAAAAAGTCAAAAGCAAAGTGAAAGAGAAACAACTTCGCTTCTTGAATGACTTTGTTACAAAAGAGAGCTATTAACCCCGTTTGCAAAAGAGGGTCACCGAGAAGAAATAATCTATGTAGATGCAACTAGTACTCGAACTCTGGAAGGAATTCTTTTTTCTTTTTTTCTTTTTTTGGTAGTGTGCACACGAATATAACGTATTTACCTACGTCTAGACGTTGCACTCAAGCCGAAGTGCAAGTCTTCAAAGAGGAAGAAGGAGAAACGAGGAAGAAAAAAAGTCGAGGAAAGAATAAACCGAGCCTCGGAGATCGTAAAGCTCGCGATATTTCCCCAGTCGGCTTTTAGGAGCAGCGATTGAATTCTGCGGCAATATTTTTTATAGTCGCGTAACGAGTGCAAGCGAAATGTTTTATGAAAAGAAAAATATTTAACGGACTGAAATGAGGGGGTTACGGTCCCCCAAGTGAACGATTATGTTACAAATTACATCTTAAAATTTCATTTTTCCGATCTAGAACGAATGCAAATTAATCTTTATATATCTTCCTTGCAGTTATTTGTAATTCAAGTATGTTTCTTAAAATGGTTTATTTTAACTGATTACTTCGCGGAAGGTGCAATTTCAGTTAGTTTATTCTAAAATGAAATTTATTTTCAAGAGTTTTACCATCTGACTTAAAAGCTAATTTATCCTTACACTTTTTATGTGAAATGCGGTTTCTTATCGTAACTAATATTTCGTTATATCATACTTAATTATCAAAATAGCACCAAAATCAATGTCTTTCTTTACACGAATAGAAGCCGACTGGGTTATAAGCAGAAGGAAAGTCGTTACCGTTGCGCCGCATTGACTTACATTATCATCACGCCGCAGAAATCGAAGTACGTTAAAACGAGAAATAAATAGAAGAGACGTAAAGAAGTTCAATCATTGTTAGATGCAAAATTTAAGCTTCCTATCGCCGCGATTTGATTTTTCTCAAGGTGAGAACAATGACGAATCACTGTATCATATTTGCATGATTAATCACGTTTATCTCATAAACGGTATAATAAGGGTTGTTACATAATACTTGATACTCGTAAGTTTATTCTTATATGCGCATCCAAAATTTTAATATTTCTAAATTGATTAAGTTTCTAAATGAATGTATAGCGCATCATTCATAAGTAAACTACGGTTTCTTGTAATTCTATTTAAACAAAAATATATAACTTTTCGACTATTAAACAATTCCTTAACAGGGTTTTCTTATTATAAAAAATTTGTGAAACAATTCTTTAGGCGCTGAGCGAGCGAGCGGAATGTTCTCAATTTCGTTACCTCCTGGTGCGGAAAACACGAGAGCTGCCGAGCTTTTGGGTTGAGAACCATAGTCCGAGCGAGAGGCAGGCCTATTCTCGCATTCGGTTTCGTGCGGATCTTCGTATAAGCGCGGGCTCCCAATCCCACCGACTCGCCTTGGCTTGCATTTTCTCTGTTGCGCGCACTTCGTCTCTACACTGCGCTTACGTTTTCCCCTTATACGCGCTTAACGCTATTAAAAAAAAAACGAATGTAAAATTAATAAGACATCTTATTTCTTATTTATAGTATTTATTGTTATTTATTATTAATATTCGCCGCTTTCATGAGGCATTAATTTAAAATAAGGTTTCGGGTGTGCTAATGTAACATCAATTTTTGAGGTTTTCATCAATAAATAAATATTAGCAAACTCTTCACCAAGGTTTCTCAATAAATCGCAATAATATTCAAAAGTTCAAGTATAAGAGGAACATTGAGAGACGTACAAAATCACGGCCACTGTAAAAATATGAAAGTTAAAAAAATTGATCGGCGGAAGTGCTGGGAATTTTTAAAAACAAGAGTGCAGATAAATGTGATAGAATAAGTAGAAAAGTCAAGGTACCGTACAACATTTAGTAGTAACAATTGAAAAATTCACTTTTTCAACAATTTTGTGCAGCAAATAAATTCTAATTTATAAGCGGAAGGTTTTATGGATTCTAAGATCACATGAATTTTACAAGTTAAAAAATCGTATATAAACCACCTAAAATCACTTAATAACCTTAATAATTATTATACAATGTCCATTCGTACTTTTCGTCAATATTTAGGCGCGCTTAAATGAGAATTGCATGTTTTGAGCTTAAAGTGATTTGTTGATGAGAAGTTACTGAGTGATTTTACAATGTTTTGTAGACTTTGCTCATGAGCACTCTTTTCACATGTTTATTTATTATTACAGAGCCTTCAAAACAGATATTTTACTAATATATAATTCGAAACGTCGACAAATTTTTTCAATATTTAATTTTTGAAGTAAAAACTTTATAGTAGGTCTTATTTTTTTCAAGGTAATATAAATTCACTTCTTTGCGGGCGTTCTGCAACGGCCGCTCTTTTAATATAAATAGAAAAAACAGAAGTCCCCAGACCTCTAATTTTGAAATACAGATTTCTCATCAGATTTGGCCGGAAACTGATACATTTTCTATTAGTAAATGTAAAAATTCTTTTAAACAAAAGTAGTCCTTTGCGCTAATAAATTTGAATAATCCAAAGTTCAAAAATATTAATTATAAAAAAATAATGGAGATATATATTTTTTGTTCATACTTTATAAAATATGGATTTCTCTTATGACTTCGATTCTACCCAAACCGTTTTATTTCGAAACTATTTTAGTTTACTGCATTAATCTACTATTATCAAAACGACATAAAAATATACAAATTGAAAAATAAAAATGGAGTAAAAAGAGGTAATGAAAAATAAAGTAATCGAAATTTTAATCTTCGAAATTGTCGCGTATATAGCCTTGGCTTTCTGCGCATAGTACCGTTTTATCGACAATGCTTTTACGTTGCCGACGCGGGTTGCACTTTAAGAAACACAATTTTAAATTGTATATCATTATCATTCGTTTCAACGGAGGAAAATGTAGAGCATCGGAGGGATTTGTCGTTGGCAATGCAGTTTTCTGCTTTAAAAGCGGGTTTTAAATCAATTTCACGTGCAGTCCAAATTTAAGAATAATATTTGTAACATTTTCAATATTGCTGGGTTTAAATTATTAAATATTAATTGCGTCATAATTGCAAATTGAGAAAATTAAAATTAAAACAGTACTAGTTTATATCGCGAACTCATAAATGCTATAACTCTGCATTGATCACGTGCTCAAATCAATAATTTTTATTCACAGCGGATGCTAAAACATATCTATAAAACATTTGAACATAATATTTATTCTGTGAAAACTCAAAAAAAATATTCAAAAAAATTTACAAGCATTACGTAAAAGATTTATTCTAATTTTTTTTATTTGTAACATTAATTAAATAACTTTTACATTACGTAATCGTCACTTTGAAAAAATTCAATTTTTGATTAAAATTATTGATCAATTTTATAAAGGAAATCGATTCTCAACCAACAGAGCTTAAGACTTTCAATTCGCTATTATTTTATTACAAAGAATAATTAATTATCGCGGCGCTTCGAATTCTGTAGCCCTTTAAAGATTCGTTGCAGCAAGTGTCAGGATGGCCGAGCGGTCTAAGGCGCCAGACTCAAGGTATATACGCCTTCTAGGATAAACTCCGAGCTTGCTGGGCATTCTGGTCCTCTCTGAGGGCGTGGGTTCGAATCCCACTCCTGACAAATTTTTTTTACTTCGTTCATATGTTTCTGAGTTGAGTTTGCGTTTAATGAATGAATTGTATTTTTTCTAAATTGTTAATGTATCTTGTCATATTACATAATATAAACTATGAAAAATATTACTTGAAAATAATAGAATAAGTGATATAATTAGTTTATCCAAGGATCGCATTGCGTCACAATTAAATATTATCTGTTAAAAATATATAATTAATTACTAATATCTTATGTTATAGTTTTAATCCGAAGATTTGGACAGTAGTTTAATGTAATAAGATAATGTTAAGCAACAAAATAAAAAAGCAGTTACAAACAATATGAGGCGTTGAATACGATAATGATAAAAATATTCACTGCAACCTAAATTTTGTATACGGAAAATCTGGATTTGCTCACTTTGCTCTTACTTTGTATTAAATACTCTCTATTTTTATCTTTTACACATATTCTTCTGTTCAGTATCCGCTGTCCGATTTCTCCCCACCCTCTATGAGCAATACGTTTATCTGTAATGTTATGATAGAGTAAGTAAACGCTTATAACCGAAAGGCGGCGCGCGTAAGACATCTCATTAACCTCCGACGACACGTGTATCCACAGTGCGGAAACGCTATCAAAACTATCGACCGTCACAATAAGGCTTCGAGAAGTATCGTAACTTTTGGTCGCTTACTTTTTATTAATTATTTTTGGGTACTTATCCACATTTTAGTATAAAATTCATTTTATATTATATTCTGCTACTTTTGTTTGTAAGTACAGTTTAATTAAATTGTGATTTTAGGCGTTGGTTATCTTAAAAAGATTAGCACGTTATTCTTAAATTTTAAAAGGAGCAAAGTGATGTTCAAATATTTTACTGTGTCATTCAGGTAGTAACTACCTGCACGCTAGATTTAATTTTTCTTCAGTCAGCTGTTCGCTAAGTGCATTCATTTCAATTGCATTCTTGGTCGACGTATCTTTGAGGTTATGTATTTCAGAAATTAATTGTTGGTTTCTGCTTATATTTTTCATATTTTTGATTTATTGAAATTATTTTCCTCAATGACATTACCAATAGATAACTCCAGACCGAATGAAAGACTTCGCTTGTTTCATTTTAATTGATAAACTGTCTACTTTAATAAGAAATTCATACATTAATTATTTCGTGGAATGTTGTAAAAAAACCTCTATATAAAAAACAGTAGTATTTAAATTAGTATTTAACATTAGTAATTAAGTTTTATTTAATTAAGAAAATGATTCGATATTCTTACGGAAGTATTACAATTAGTAAATCGAAAAGATTATGCTGCTATTACAGATAGATATATATAAAAATTAATTAAATTTTAACTACAGAGAAAATACTCAGGAATGTTTATTCGTTATTTTAGCATTAATTTAATGCTAAACTGATAATTTCAATTTAGTCATAATTTAAATATTTTATTATTTTATAAACATTTTTTTTTATCAAAAATAGATTATAACATTAATTTTTAAAAGTAATATCCATCAATAAATGGCTACAACTCATTTTCAAAATACTATTTCTTATTTGTATGTAAAGTACTAATATAATTTGTCCTTTTTTATATACATTTTTTTGATTACTTGTACGGATTTTTTTACGCAATTACAAAATCATAACTCTAACGACTATCTATCTTTAATGATCTTTTCAATCGAGATTGAATATTCATCGAAAAATATTTTTATGCTTTGACAGTGCAGCGTTATCACAGCGCTCGTAGCTCTTAAATTCTTTATAATTTAACTCTTAAAATTTAGTACCAATACTTTTCTGACGAAACGACATCGTTTCTCCGGCTAAATTATAAAATTTACGAATAAACACGCCGATAAACGACCCGATTCACATGCATAAAATATTTGCAACAATCGCCCAACGCATCTCGCACCCCGCAATCGCTACAATAATGACATACAATTTGCATTTTCAAAAACTGCAATCTGCCCCCCCGCAGATCCGAGACGAATAGAAAACGCCGAGAAAAATTAGCGAGATAAAGCGAAAAGTCAGCATCGTTCGCGTGCCTGGCGTTTGCACCCGCGCGTGCACTACGAGGCATCCCCCTTTCCGCCTGGGGTTTTATCGATTAACGGGGCGTCGCTGACTGTACGCCGTGCACAAGACACGTACGTACCACGCGCGTCTCTCCGCGCACGCACACACGCGGAGCCGCGCGCGCACAGTCGCATGTTCAACAGTTGACGTAGCGCCATCGCCGAGGCGGCTGCTGCTGCCCGAGAGCTCTCGCGATTTATCGACGTTCGTAGGTTAGGATTCGCCAATTTGCACATTGTAACCACTTTTATTGTATTCTCGCGTTACGAGCGACGTGGATCTTTTGGATGTCGAGGCGGAGGCAGGTTTGCGGTTGCCAAAGCCGCTAAAGACCGACAGACGCGTAAGTGTTTCGTTGTTGTCAAAACAATGAGTTACGTAATCAGTCGGTGTGTATTTTGTGAAAAGCGATACCCGAGTGAAGCTTTGTATTTTGTTTTGTGGGCGGTAGGTTGTTCTTCATCTGATATCTTCGTTCGCTTTCGGAAGGGACTCGTTCTCGAAGTAAAAAATAGTTTTGTATCAACATTAATTAGCCCTTTTTCGGTCCTCGAATAAAGCTTAGAGAGGCGAAGAATCCCAAGAAATCATTATTGATTTTTTAATCTCGTATTACTAATTTGCTTTTTCTTCATCGCACATCATTTACTCTACTTGTGTGAAAATTATTCAGAAATAAAAATTTATCTTTTAAGATTAAATTATATTTATTTCAATATTATCAACGATGTAAATTATTCCAGTAGCCGATCGGCTTGACGTCGTGTAATAGGGCGTCCATTGCTTTAAAGGAAGCGAAATAATTTAGAAATTAAAAAGTTTCAGCTCCTTGACACATTTTTATATTGTTCAGAAAGCTAGCTGCAGTATCGAGAATCGTTAATGGCGTACAATTCTCGCAAGGAAAAAGCAAATTTTCCTTGATCGATAAATTAACAATTTATTTGAGACAGGACAATTAGTTACGGAAAATGCTTAGTCTTGAAAAAGTGCAACTTCTACTTCTTGAAATATCTTAAGGAACAATAATTAACCAGATTAAACTACTGACATTTAATCTTTTATACAGTGACACGGTTGATTGATATTATAAATTGAAGTAAAAAGGAAAAGCGTAAAACTACCTTTAGTTAATCAAGGACGTGCAAGTGCACTTGTATCTGTCTCGTTTTGGTTCGTTAATCGTTCCTGTATGTCATCTGCGCGTGCGGGTTTTCTTCCAATGCAAACCCAATACGTGGTAGTAGCTTTTTTAAGTATAACCATTGTAAGAAAGATTAAAGAATCTTCCAAAAGAGGAGTTAATTGCATCAATGAAGAAATCATCGTATTATAATTTGTTTCACTAAATTCTTGAAATTCATTGCTATGAAATTTCAGGCGAATTTCAGAGTAATGACCTCGAAAAATCTTGTTAAGCAAAATAATGCACGTGATGTGCAATTTTGCCCAATATAAGCTCGATATCGCTTATCATTCGTTTTTGCAATGCAACCTTGAACTTTCTCTCATTCACGTGTGTATAGGAACTCAATTCTACCATTCACAGATAAGGGTGCTCCTGCGCAAATGTAATTTAAAGGACACAATGAAAACATCTAACGAATGATCGATCTCTTTGATTCTGTAATTTAAAAATTTTAGCTAAAAAATCATGCTGATTCTTCATTATTTTAGGGAAAAGGGTTCTTTTTTACATGGAACTCAGTTTCCTCGTACAAAAACTTTACAAAAACATTTTTTTTACATTAATTTCTATTTTCATATAACAAATTATAGTGAGGAAAGCTGTTTGTAAACTCGCAAACGACTGTTTTCGCTAAAATTCAGCTGGGTAACAAAAAATCTTGACCAAAATCAATACGATCTATAACCAGATACATCGTAGCACGTGAAATGCAGTTATCGGCCTTAAAAAAAATCGAGATACTTCAGCTGCCAGAGATCGAGTGCAGCTTTGACCCAAGAAGGTAACTGATGCGAAAAAATCCGATAAACAACGAGAAGTGAGAGATCGTCGCGAGGATGAATGAATCGACGGCAAGGGAGCAAGATGCATAACTAACGAAAGGGAGTTAAAAGCAATCAGTATGGATTTTTCTGAAACGAAATTCGCCAGGTGGCTTAGCACTGTGAGATCGCGAGCCGACGCCTACATTTACTCGCATACTAGTAAGTGCTCCTGCCTCTTTGGGGGTTGGAATAAACTGTATTACAGCGAACAGAGGACATTTTTATCAAATCGAAATAATTTTTTTCTTTTGTACGGCACTGAATTTTTATCGATTCGTAGAATTTAGTAAATAAAGCTTAAAACTTCAAAATACTTAAAAATTATTTTTGTCGATGTATTGACTGTGAAGGTGATAAACTTAATAAAGGGGTGTTTTAATTTTAAACATTTTTTTATACGCATTTTTATAACTTGCCTTGATCGATTTCAATAATATTTTATAGGTAGACTATATAAAATTTTATTCACTGAAAAAATGCTGAAACCATATATTTACTGTTTTATTATTTTCATACTTTACTTTGCTTTCGCCTCACTATGATTTATGTTTATTTTATGAAAAAACACTGCATGACATATTTCTTTGCAATATTTAAAAAAATAGCACTCATCAAAATGGAGCAAATCCTTTATATATAAACTGAGTACTCCAAACGGCCCCAGAAATGTTGAAATAACCATAACATATTATTAATCTCTAACTTTTAATTATGACGCGTAAAGAGTAATTATCTCATTAATGGGCATTGCCGGGGCACCGTTTGGAGGAGATTGATGAAGTTTCACTCACAATTTAACAAAGCTTGCAATTCAACTTACGCTTAAAGCAATTAAAAAGCAACTAGCCAAATAATTTGCGGATGCAGTATACGAATAAAAATGATTATTGTCAATGATTTAGACGAGCTTGCTTTTCCGCAGGAACAGGTCGAGCAGAGAATGGTGGCTCGTCGGTGGATCCGTCCACCGGTCATGGAGGGGATGGCCAGGACGAACGGGTTGTTTTTATCAACGCACCTCACCAACCGGCGACCTACAGGAACAACCATATATCTACGGCCAAGTACTCAATTCTCTCCTTCATACCGTCCTTCCTCTTTGAGCAGTTTCGCCGGTACAGCAACTGTTTCTTCCTTTTCATCGCTCTTATGCAAGTAAGTTTAACGAATTCCTTTCGAGCCTCCTGAATGAGTGTGGGCAGTTTGAACGCCCACGGGAGGGACGCTGACTGATTAAATTCTGCTTTCAGCAAATCCCAGACGTTTCACCGACGGGCCGATACACAACACTCGTTCCTCTCATTTTCATCCTCAGTGTGTCAGCCCTTAAAGAAATCGTTGAAGACATCGTAAGTGACAGTTTGAGATTAGCGTTGCATCTTTTTAGTTAAAAAGATATCGTCTATTAAAGGTTTAGATTTTGTACTTTTTAGTAAACAACCTCTTAAACGTACTTATCTTCTTTGCAGAAAAGACACAGGGCCGATGATGAAATAAACAAGCGTGAGGTCGAGGTTCTCAGAGATGGTCGGTGGCAATGGATACAGTGGAAAAACGTTGCCGTTGGGGATGTTGTAAAAGTAAGTAAAAAAAATCAAATGCACAAGTTTTTACCAGTCTACTATATAGTAAAGATTCTTTAATTCTGATCCACAGGTTCACAATAACAATTTCTTCCCTGCGGATCTGATATTGCTGTCGTCCTCGGAGCCGCAATCCATGTCATTCATTGAGACGGCAAATCTCGACGGTGAAACCAATTTGAAAATCAGGCAGGCGCATTCGGACACGTCGAATCTATTGGACACCATCGAGCTTACGAACTTTCGTGCCAACATACAATGCGAGGCACCCAATCGCCATCTTTATGAATTCAACGGTATTCTTCGCGAGACGAATAAAGCGTGAGTATTGATTTCGTTACAAATAGCCGCGCCAATAATGCTTTCAATTTCTCAATTACAATTTCCTTGTTGCTTGACATTGTAGAAGCGTGCCGCTTGGTCCGGATCAGCTGTTACTGCGCGGTGCGATGTTACGCAACACCCGCTGGATCTTCGGCGTTGTCATTTACACAGGTCATGACACCAAGCTTATGCGGAATAACACGACTACGGGACCGCTGAAACGTTCGACCCTCGATCGCCTGATCAACACCCAGATACTTATGCTTTTCTTCATACTGCTGCTTCTGTGCCTTCTCTCAGCGATTTTTAATGTTCTCTGGACAAATGCCAATGCAGAAGGCCTTTGGTATCTTGGTTTGACCGGTAAATTATAAATATATATATTATCTTCTCGTTCTCTTAATTTTTTTTATCGTACTAATGGAATAAATAACAATCTTTTCATTTTAGAGGCAAAAACGAAAAATTTCGCCTTCAATCTCCTGACATTTATAATTCTATTCAACAACCTGATTCCAATATCACTGCAGGTGACTCTGGAAGTTGTGCGCTTTGTGCAGGCAACCTTCATCAACATGGACATCGATATGTACCATCCGGATACAGATACACCAGCGATGGCGCGTACAAGTAATCTTAACGAAGAACTCGGTATGGTTAGCTACGTATTTACGGATAAAACGGGAACGCTTACCCGCAATGTTATGGAGTTCAAACGGTGTTCAATTGCTGGCAAGACTTATGAGTGAGTAACATTTTTTATTTACTTTTATATATCTAAAAGATTTATTGAAATGGAAACTTTTTTTTATCTTTTCACAGTTTGCCAATTCCACAAGTTTGTGATGGCGATGAAAACGAAATAGAAAGTGAATTGATTCAAACTATACTGCAGGATCGGAAATCTAGTGAAAGCACAAGCGGTTCAAGTAGTAAGAAGAATAAACATGCAGCTATTTTACATGAGTTCATGGTTATGTTGTCCGTATGCCATACAGTTATTCCGGAGAAGCTTGAAGACAACAATATTATTTATCATGCTGCTTCGCCAGGTAAGAATGTTATTTTGTATAATAAATTTTATTGAATTGCGTTAGTGGAATGTATATAAAGTAAAAAAGTATTAATGTCGTTAAACGTAATTGCATCAAATAATTATTATGTTTACAAAATCATAACTAAAGTCTGTCGAATACTTTGAAAAAACTTTTTCTAAAATGACAATTTATCTTCGAAAACGTAAAACTGCATTAGATTTTAAGAAGCTTTGTTTTATTTTAGACGAACGAGCCTTGGTAGACGGTGCAAAGAGGTTTGGCTACATTTTTGACATACGTACCCCGCACTTCGTGGAAATTGAAGCATTGGGCGAACGTGAACGCTATGAGATCTTAAACGTAATTGAGTTCACATCCGCGCGAAAACGAATGTCAGTTATTGTACGTACACCGACCGGCCAAATAAAGTTATACTGCAAAGGAGCGGACTCGGTGATCTACGAGCGTTTAACTTCGAAAAGTTCACCTGATGATGAGTCGCAGCCTGCTCAACTATCTGACTTTGATGATTATCGGGATGTAACACTTCAACATCTTGAAAGCTTTGCCTCTGAGGGTCTGAGGACTCTCTGTTTCGCTACAGCAGAGATTCCTGAAAATCGTTACAATGTAATTAAATGGCTTTAAATACTATCTTTCCCATGATGTTATATTTGAGAAAAGATGACATAACTGTAAGACTAAAAATCTTGATTTAACTGTAAGACTAAAAATCTTGATTTTTAGTCTTACAGTTTTTACAGTTTTTACTAGTAGAAAACTGCAATGTCAATAATTATTTGTAAATCATGTATCCAATAATATCGTTTGAATGATAATGTTTCCTGTATGATCTAGAACATAAAATTTGAAATAATTTTAAGTAATTCTTTTATTGATTTTAGTGGTGGAAGGATATTTACAACAAAGCTTCTACGAATATAGCTGAACGAGAAGAAAAATGTGAAGAAGCTGCAAATCTCATCGAAACTGATTTAACTTTATTAGGCGCTACAGCTATTGAAGACCAATTGCAAGATCAAGTTCCCGAGACGATAGAATCTCTCATTCAGGCAGACATCAATGTTTGGGTACTGACTGGTGATAAACAGGAAACGGCTATTAATATTGGCTATTCTTGTAGACTGATTACACATCCCATGCCTTTGATTATCATCAACGAGAGTTCCTTAGATGTAAATAATTTATTTTATTTTCCCATGATAATGAGTTTATATTAAATCAACGCAATTTTTAGAAAACCAGAGAACTTATTATACAACATTGTCTGGACTTTGGACAAGATTTAAGGTGCCAAAATGAGGTTGGACTTGTCATTGATGGAAATAGTTTAAAATAGAATTGGTCCTGTGATCTTAGAAGAGACTTTTTAGATTTATGCACTTCTTGCAAAGTCGTTATTTGCTGCAGAGTATCGCCGATGCAAAAAGCAGAGGTAATAAAGGATTATCTTTGTTTAATGCGATGCATTTATTTTTTTGTTAATAATCCTATTTAAGAATCTTTCATATTAATGTTTATAGGTTGTGGACTTAGTTACAACAAACACTAAAGCAGTTACTTTGGCAATTGGCGACGGAGCAAATGATGTAGCCATGATTCAGAAAGCGCACATTGGCGTTGGTTAGTACCGACCGATTAAATCAATCAATCATTTCATAGTATTTTATACCACTCCAACCTTAAAATCACAGCCTTGGTTCTCATGGTATAAAATAAAGTGAAAAGTACTATTTTGCAACAAGTTCGTAAAATGTGATTTTCCGGCTTTGAATGAAAAGTGACTTTTAAAATGTTTTTATTTTATGCTTAAAAGCGTAAAACAGGGCATAAAATCGAATTTTACGTCTTCTGCAATGAAAAATATTTGATTTACTTAAAAATATATTATTATATATTATACTTAAAATACATTTCTACATTTTAGGCATTTCGGGCGTTGAAGGTTTGCAAGCCGCTTGTGCTTCAGATTATTCAATAGCTCAGTTTCGATTTCTCAAACGTTTATTATTTGTACATGGCTCCTGGAACTATAGTAGGATGTGTAAACTTATTTTGTATTCATTTTATAAGAATATTTGCCTCTATGTCATTGAACTATGGTTCGCCATTTCTTCTGGCTGGTCCGGACAAATCCTTTTTGAAAGATGGTCCATTGGATTATATAATGTGGTAAGTGGAACATTTCAGTAATCATAACAAAATGCAAATAATTCTGTTAATCGAATAATTGTTTTTTTTTTTCAGGTATTTACTGCAGCTCCACCCCTAGCGATAGGCCTGTTTGACAAAGTTTGCTCAGCAGAAACACATTTAGCGCACCCTAGCTTATATGCTAAAAAAAATGCTACTGCATCTACTTTTAACATTAAGGTTATTTGAATACTAAATTTTAATGTATTATCTTTGGATTTGAAGATTAATTGTAGAACATAAATTTTCAGGTGTTTTGGGTCTGGATATTCAATGCGTTACTTCATTCGGCGGTTCTTTACTGGTTGTCATTGTTAGCGCTTAAGCAAGATGTAATTTGGTCGAACGGTCGAGATGGTGGTTACCTTGTTTTAGGAAATTTCGTTTATACTGTAATATAATAATGGTGTTGTTATAACATTTTCTTGCAAGAAGTGATATTTTATTAATATTATGATTTTATTTTTATTTAGTATGTAGTAGTGACTGTATGCGGAAAAGCAGGCCTGATAACGAACTCATGGACGTGGGTGACACATTTAGCAACTTGGGGCTCAATCATTCTATGGTTCCTGTTCATTCTCATTTATAGGTAAAAAGAATGAAGTACTTTTTAGTACATTTCTTTGACTCCAATAACATTGATGATTACTTGCAGCAACTTTTGGCCTGTACTCAATGTTGGAGCCGTCATGCTTGGTAATGACCGGATGCTCTTCTCGTCTCCTGTTTTCTGGCTTGGACTTGGTCTTATTCCACCTGCTGTTTTATTGCTCGACGTAACAGTAAAAGCGTATGTATCGAAAGCAATTTTATTTTAATCAATAATGTAAAATTTAAACAATTATTTTTTAACAGTATATTTTAATTATAAATGAGTATTAGCTTTATAAATTATTTTTAGTGTGAAAAATACAGTGTGGAAGTCACTGACAGAAGCAGCTAGAGAACAAGAAATTCGAAAATCTGATCCTGGCGATATTTTGCACGCTCAAGACTACAGAAGCTCGTAAGTTAATCTGAACTTTTTTAGTATTTTCTATATTAAACTTTTTAAAAAATTTTATTTTATAATATAGTCGGTTTAGGGTACTGTAAAACTAGAGTTGACAAAAGACAAACATTTTATTTATGGGTTGTGGACTCGTGATTTCCTTACGCATTTTTTGTCGCATATTTGTTTCAAAACAGAGCGTGAAAATGTTTGAAAGGTTTATAATATCCATCATAATATTTTTCATGGCTCCATTACGTGTATCATGATGGTGTTTATTTTGCATGAGATTATATTGCTATTTGTATTTTTTATTTTTTCGTTCATACCTTTCCATAACTGTGCATGGCTTTTTGATTTGTTTGATCAGTATATAGGCGGGAAATTAAGTTTTATAAGCTTAATTTGACTAACATTATAAAAATCTAAAAAAAAACATACAAAAATTGATACTGCTAAAATAATGTAGGAATGTGGATGGGCCAATGTAGGCGAGTAATCGGATTTCAGTGATTTAGAATTTCTAGTCTTTATTAATACAAACTCCGTCTAGGGTCGCTGATGTCCGTTTCCAGTCCCGCAATAATGAAGCTGCTTTAAGAAATTTTCATCAAATTAAAACCTTACTTATTTATTTATTTATAACAAGTATCATCTTCTTATATATCTGGCATTTAGTTCGCACATGAAAAGTGATTGCCTAACTTTGACAAATATTATTATTATTATTTTGTAATATTTATTAAAAGTTTTGAAAAAAAAAAAAAAACTAAAATATTGGCAATTTGGATCTTACAAAAGCTTTAGGCGCTACCTGCTGTGATTATTATTCAATAATTAAAACGTGAAAATAAGGTTTCAACTGCCAAAGAGAGAATCTCAAAGAAACCCTGCATTAAATATACGCAAGATAGTTTTAGCATCTTTTCCGAACCGCTCCGACAACTGATCTGTGAATGTCTTCAAAGACTTAAGAATAAAGAAAAAGTAAATATAGATGGAGGTTTGAAGAATTAAAGTTTCCAGGTAGTTTTACCTCATATATTGCATTCTTTATGAATCTATAAGCTAAAAGCATTTTTGATAATATTTTATTTTTGCGAATTTTTATTTCTACCTAAAAGTAGCTGCTAAAACAATGTTTAGAAAATAAGAAGGTATTAAGAACACTATTATTCTCAAAATCATTGTTCAAATTTAGCTGCCCCTTGGAACATTAATTCCCAGTCTCTGCACGTGGAAGCTTAAAAAAGGAAGAAGAACCGAATATAAGCAATGAAGTCTTGAATATATAATTTCTACATGACTCAAAGTATTTTATTAGATTTTATTTAATAATTATTATTTATTTAAAAAATGCTCACTGTGAGAGCGTTTTGTCTGCGTTAACTGGATTTTCATGAAATTTTATTACGTTTCTATCTTTAACGGAAAATGAAAAATTCAGTCTTTATCCTAATGATTCAATTTTTTAAAAGTACGTATTAAACTAACAATGTTTTGCAAAAATATAGTGAAAATTTGATCTTAATGTTATTTTTATGCTACAACTTTAATTGCCACTAATTTTGGAACAGTCAGTTTTTTTATTCTATATCTACTATTCTATCTACTTTTATTTTCTGGTATTAGCTTTTACTTTTTTACATTTTTGAAAACCAATTACACACGGTTACATTACGTACATCTTAATTCAAAATTTGATCTTAGAGATAAATGAATTTGGCTTTTTTCATTTCTGTTCCACAAACATATCCTAAAGTTTGAAATAAATCCGTTTTTAGGTAGCATGCACACTTTTCTAGTCAGCAGAATCTAGTCTTATTGCAGTATTGTATAATATTATTTAAAACGACTCTGCCCTATTTTTATTTACTTGATAATTTAAACAATGTAACATTCTGTAATTTCTTCCATCATAGATTCATTTTTTTTAATTTTCGTATGTTGTTATAAGCATAATCATTCACATGTATATACACTTATACAAAAATGCATCACTCGTAATTCATGTTTATTGTAGTTGTTATCTTGTTTGTTAGATTTATGTACGTTTTTATAAATATTTATAAAATGTTGTGCATCCCTAGAATTTTTTGAAAAAAAAAACTTGTAAAAATATTACTATTTCATAAAGTAAAAATCTCATAAAAAAGTTTTGTGACTTTTTCGATAATTATTTTTTCAAAGAGCATTTTAATGAACGTTGATAATTATTTGGTGCTTGATTGATGTACCAAGCACATTAATTTCATTACCGAATCTAATAATTGCAAAATTGTAAGGGTATTTAAGAATGAATGCTATTTGTATTCATCGTAAGTGTGAGAATTATGATTTTAATCTAATATTAAAAGGACATTATGCATCAATATTACTTTTAATATAGATTAAAGTATAAAATGTTAATGTTACGAGCTGTTCCAGATTCTCACACTTGTTCTAAATTTCGAAGGGCTTCCTTATGGAAGATGCTGTCTTCACTGACGATTAAATAGCTGTGTTTTTTTAACGCAATTCTCTCTTCTTGTTTTTTGTTTTTGGTCTTTTCCCTGCAGATCCGTGCATGCCATCGCCGATATTGCAAGGTGTAAGTACCCCGAGTAGATTTTCTCGAAATTGACCATCTTTTATTGGAAGCACCGAAAAGCAATAATGTTTGATGAATTACGCACGTTGCATCAATATTTTCACGCTACTCTACGTTTTAATAATGCTGGCTTGATCAATGCAAATATTTTTTTAGTTTAATAATTGTTGTTATGATTGTTATTAAATTATTTATTTAGTTAATTTTGTATTATTTTACTACTAGATAGTTAATCCATTTATTATATGTAGCAATTATGAAAAGATTAATGAATGATACAAGATTAATGAAAATTAGAAATGCAACAATATTTACATTCCATATATTAGAAAGTCACGAATCGAAGAATGAAATATTTTTGAAAGAATGGAAGATAAATAATATCTGCACGATTTCATCGGGTCAAGAAATTAACTATTTTTATTACTTAACCAAAGCTACGATAAAATCATATTCCAAGAATGTCAAAAAGATTTTTACAAAATCGTTGCACGCCAAATCCATTTAACGTTTCTTAATATATTAAGCATGATGGTGAGTTTTTGATTTTTGACACTGAACACTAAACACTTAACACTTAACTGCATTGATATATAATAATTCACGTTCGTTTTCATTTTCTCCTGTATCAATATATTTTGGAGAAAATCTGTAATTATTAATCGTAGACTTATTTACAAGTCAAAGAAAACGTTTGAAAAACCATAAAAAACTGTTTTCTTTCATGATAACTTCAAAAACGAAAAAAATTTGCAAATTGTGTGTTTTTCAAACTTAAATTTTGTTGTCATTATTTAAATCTGTATCTGGAAATCACATTCCCTAAAGTTATGGCATTTACAATCAAGCAAGTGGAGACAAAACGAATATTAATGGGATGGAACGAATTTACTTGGTGGAAATTTGCTAAAAAGTATTAGTATTAGCAAAATCGTACCCACATTATTTATACTGAAGTTATGTAAATGCTAAATCCAAAAGTTTAATGTTTTATCAAAATAAATCGTTACATAATTTCTGAATTCGTGAATAATCTTTGCGCTCGAACATTTTCTCGGGAGGATTGTGAGAGAACTAGAGAAGAATGAAAAGGAGCTCGATGGATTGAAACAGTTAAAATTCAAAAAAAAAGAATTTTATTAGAGAAATGAAAAAATTCGATGTGATCGATCACTTGCAGATTGACGGAGACGGCGCGGCTACTGAAAAACGTTAAAAGCGTATTCACCAGGCGTTCGAACGCCGCTACCAGGGTAAATGTCGAAGTGGAGCTATCACGTAAGTCCTTAAAAAAATGAAAGGATTCCCCCTTAAATGTCTTCTTTCAATTTCCCTTAATTTTTGAAAAGTAGTTTGCAGTTACGAAGGAGTATTTTGATTTTGATATTTTTTTTATTTTAAGTAACCACATAGAAAAGTATTTCGTTTTATTCGTATTATTCCTGTAATCATCACTGTTATATATCTTATAGGTAGTTGCTGAAACTAAATTTTTTATTTTGATTATTCGATTTTATCATTTACACGTAGAAATTTTGACTATTTATTTTCATTCATTTGGTATCTTCCAATACTTTTAGAGATAAAGCTGTGAAATTAAAAGAGGACAGAAATTTATTTGACTCTTGTATCCTTTAACCCTTGAGATCTGAAGCTCCAAAATAAGAAATGTGTGCGATGTGACTAATTTTCATTTTTACTTTATTAAAGACTTTACATTATTTCTTCACATACTAGCCATAAATGTGTAAAATAAAGACTAGGCTCACTGTTATTGCCAAACTGCAAATTCTAAATCAAATTTATTGCAATAAGTTTACAATATAGCAACTTGTGTGTATACTCCTTTGGTTGTATGATTAATTGAGCTAGGCTTTGGCAATTTTCAAGTTACCTAAATACAAATTAATCGGTAACGTAAAAATAGTTTAATTAGAATTACAATCAAAGTAAAAAGTAATACAAATTAAGAGAATTTTATCTACACAGAACTTTTCAAGCACCTTTTGCTAAAGCACACAAAACACGAAGCTTACAGTCGCTTTTTAAAATTAACGCCTTCTTTCTGTATTGTAACTAATAAAGATAGTCTTAGATAAAGTCTATTAAAAGACCAATTACATACATTTATAGTTGCTAATAAATAGGAAATAGAGAGAAAGGTGTAAAAGTAAATATACATAATTAGCCTGTACTTTATATTGTTTAATAATCCTTTTAAATTAGTATATTAGTAATAATCCTTTGTAAATAGTACTAATACCTACATCGAAGGTGTAAAAAAAGTGCATGAATTTCTGAAAGTGGAAGTTGTTGTTCTGCCGGATCATTGGTAAAATTTTGAAACCAGACACCGTAAAACCTTTGAAAATAAAGTTTATCCAATGATCTCGTAGAAGTTTACCGCAGTTCTCAACAGAATTCTAACCCTCTTGATCTTGTTTTGTTGGCGCAACGACAGACGGCTTCGCCTTTTCTCAAGAGGAGGGCGGTACAGTGTCTCAGACGGATGTAATCCGGGCGTACAACACGAACCTGCCGAAGCCCGGTGGCATGTGAGTACGACGACGCTCGACTGGTGCAGGAGCAAGCTCAACGGCTTCGGAGTCTCCACGTCGACTGTGAGCACCCACGTAGCCACCTAATTGCCTTGGACGCGGGTTAGGGAGCCGACGTTTCGGTCGAAACGGGGGTTCGGGGCCGTTTTTACCCGGAAATTTTCATTCGCTTCTGATGGAAGGATTCAAGTTTTTTTAATCTTCTTTCGTTCGCTCGAGACTTGGGGAGCTAATGAGAATTTTTTATGCCCGCGATCGCCGTTGCTCTTAAACTTATACCTTAATTATTCACAGGAATGCCGCTTACTTCAGGCTATTGAAGTAAATACCCTGACCGATACCTCTCTTGTTATTCATAAAAATGAAATTATATAAAAATTATATATATACATTTAAACGTATAAAATTTTCACTAAAAAACTCTACGTAAAATAAATATTTTTCCATTTCATTGTAGTCCCATTTCCATAGAGGCTTTGCGTGCGCAACTGTGTATACATTTCTGTTGTATTTGTACATTTGTACAGTTAGCAGTTAACATCTCTTATTTTAAATACGAAAAAAACATATAATTCTTACATAATTTCTAAGCGGATCGTATACTTGTATACAGTTCTATGTCATTTTTCATGTATAATTTATTGTATTTTGTATGTCTTTTATTGTCCATGCATTAATTAACAGTCGCACGTTATTTGGCAGAACATAGCGTATGTATTTTGCAACAAGGGCGTAAATAGTATCGTGTTCCAAACGATATTTTTTTGCAAGTGTGAGTAAGCCAAGTGCGCAAAGCATATTTACCTGCGCATGCCATGTGAAAAAGTTAGCTTTACTCACAAACTTACATGCAGTTGCAAAAAATAACATGATTAACTCAAAGCATACAGCTTGTACATATAAAGTATTGAGAGATATGTTGTACGGTGTATTATAGTTATTTTAATGAACGTTTTGCGTGTTGTTTAAAGTAAACGGTATATTTTTAACTTAGGTATATAAACTTATTTATATAAATAAACTTGTAATGTTCAACGTGTATACGTGGTATATTGTATATGTAAGATAACATGTATATGATACTTGTTAGTATTACATCTGACATGTATGAAATTATAATGTAGCATCACGATGTTGAGCGCATTTTCAAAAATGACAAAGAATTGTATGCCTCAAGTATAATAATTGATTTCGGCAGGGAAAAATTGTGTTCTTTCAATGCCACTTCGGTAAATAACATAAAACATAAAAGTATTCGTGTAAAAAGAATTTATAAATTAAACAATAATGCTTTTGCGAAGAATAAAAGTATTGGAATTAAAAAAAGAAATTAAACTAGAAGATTACTCTCTGAACTCTTTTAAAATTCATAATTCTTTTTTAGACTTGCGAGCTTCTCTTTTGAAGCAACAGGACAAACTCTTTGAAAGTAAGATCTCCTCTGCTTGACAGATAAGATGAGATTGTAAATGTAAATAGTTTATTTTAATATTGTAAAATGGTAACAAGTTTTCTCTGAAAGTCTATGGAAAATCATTAGGAGTTTTCAGAATTGGTCGTGAAATTCGATTTTTCGCGTCTTTGAACTGGCCAAATGGCCAAATTTGCTTATTTTATCCCCGGCACTCAAACACGAAATTACTTCACTCATGACTGAGTGTCAAAAAATAGTGTGTGCAACAGGTGGGGGCAGCTAACTATATCTTATTTCACCTGCTTCGCGCACTAGTTTCGCTGTGTTCTATTATTTTATTTATTCTGGTCTTTTAATATGGTAATTTAATCCAATAAAAATTTAGTAATATTTAATGTTAAATATAAATTCAATTTACTACTTGAATCATTGATATTTCTAAAATATTTTTCATATAAATTTAACTCAAAGGTTAAGGATGGCATTTTTAAAATTTTATTACGTAAACGAAATTTTCGAATGCAAAATCTTAGTCGAACTTTCAGAGCAGAACTGTTAATGTCGATGCGCTTCCGAGTCTGCGTAAAAGTGCAAATAAAGAAGCACATTGATCTACGAGTGTATGTTGATGTAGCGTTATGTGTAACATCGCTTGGGCGTAATCGCGATGTATACAACTGTATATGCATAACGCATAATCTTTCCGTGTGTACGAGGACGCATAAATTCGTGAGTATTCATTGCATAGTACAACTGCGAGCGTTACTGCGACTCTAAAGTTATTGGCTCTGCTTCGATCTGGGCTTTAGAAATAAATAAAGAATAGTTTTTATTTCAATTTGAAATATAATTTTTCTGAAATTGAAATTGTACTTAGAATTTGATAGTATAAAAATATATATTTGAATATAATACTAATTATTTTGTTGCATTATTTAACCTTGCATTGCTTCTTTTAATAGCAGATCAATAAATACTGACAAACTATATAGCAAGAACTTATGATTTATGTTTACAATGATAGTAGTTTAACAAGAGCCAATTGCAATAGAGATCGTTGGAACTTAAGCTTTCTAATTAACCACAATTGTCTCTGTATAATTTAATAAAAAATTGCAATGAAAAATGTCTCACTATTGTATAAAAACTATAAAAATAGCACTTTATGTACGTTCTCGTCTAGTCAAAGAACGATCAGAACGTTAACATTTTTTTTTTCAATCTTATCATAGAAATGTTCTTTTCGTTCTTTACTCTGTCTTTGTTCATTTTTAATTATCGAACCATCAAAAAGAGAAAGTTTATTGTATACACTTGGTACAAAATAAAATTGCGCTGATCAAAGAATACAAATTTTTTGTTATTATTTGAATTATACGTGATATTTTAAAAATGTCATAAATTAACGAAGTGTAAGTCGCAGCTAAGGGCATACTTACTGCACAACTCTTGTAGAAAAGTCTTAAATTTAAAGTTTGTTAGTCTATTAACGATTTCTGAGCAGTTTATTGTACCTCGATGGCTAAACACTGCAATCTGTAGAAGATTAATATCTTTTTTATTTTATTATTTTTTTATGGAGAATTTTATTTTTAAGTTATTGAATTAATTAACGATTTGCAATTAAGTTAGAAGTGCATCTAACTCTTTTCTCGTGAATAACAACAAAAATAATCAATCTTTCTTTGTAAAAACATGTTCTTTTATTAAAAATGAAGAAGAAAATAAAACTTTACTACTCAATAATTGTTAGATTATTTACGTGTGAAGACATCAATTCCTTTTCCTTTCCTTATCTTAAGTTAGATTCCCAGCAATAGCCACACTTCGTTTTAAGAATCAGTGGCTGGCTCGATTTCAAGACTCTTAAAGAAATTTTCGCGGTCTTCGTGGTAGCGAGCCTTCAATAAAAACTCCCACGCAAGCGAATGCCCGGGAAATTCATAATTTTTAGCAAAGCTTTGACAATATTCTAACCAATCAGCAGTTTCGCTCCACTGCTGCGGATTCTGAGAAAGAAACCTGGAAAATAAAAAATTGACCTATTTTAAATGAGTATGTTTTTATTTCACTGATGGTGAAAATATGTCGTTATGAATATTTAGTTTTCAATCTAACATTTTTCACACGTGAAGACCATTGATTTTAAACTAGATTTACGTAACAGCTTACGTATAATAGTAACAATAGCTTACGTAATCTCGTCAGAAATTGTCGAGAAATTCCATTTTTTCATGTCCTGTCTTTGTCTAATCTGCTTAGCACCTGCTTTGTGCAGCGATTTATCAGTCGTATTCGAAACTGTTATAGTTTCTTCAACTCCGAGTACTTTCATTAAAACGTGTCCAACAAAGGGCATCATCGGCGGATTCTTTTCCGCTTTCATCCACGCTTTGCAATACCTCTTTGTTCGCGTGCTTTTAAAAATTTTGCACAGCTTTTCCATCACTTCGTACGTCGTGGCGTGATGTCTTTTCAAGTACGCCCAAGTTTCCTTTAATCTATTTACAAAAAAAAAAAAAAAAAAAATTAGTTTTAACGCCTATGATCAAAAAATTTATTATTATTTTTTTAACAGGCAGGTCACATTTGCAGAAAGCATCAGGTCTTATAACACAAATTCAAGCAAAAATCAAGACGATGCACCGCTTTGCCTCGCGACAAGTTATCGCGCCGAGGCATTTTACTGAATTTCGCGTACGAATTATGATATAAATAATTCAAACGTCGCCTGTATTTTATGTGCAAAATTATCTTTTTTGCCTAGCGGGCCGAAAGTACTACTTTCCCTCCCGGCGCCGAATCGGGAACGTTGTATTTTCGTCCTCGCTA
>UCOL01001571.1:0-34860 GCA_900474335.1 Ormyrus nitidulus
ACGCGGCTTCCTTCATATTTTAACATTAGAAAACATATCCCAAAGTTACAGGAAAATCCATTACCCATATGTCATGTATTCTCCTTGTTAGTAAAACGACTTTTATATGATTTTTCGGCCATTTTTAAGTTTTTATTCATTTTAACTTAAAAGAATAAATGTTATGTTTTGGGCAAAACTAAAAAATTGATTCATCAAAAATGAAAAATCAGTAGGACTTATCAAAGGGTTTAGCACAATTTTTATTTATTTATTCGGGACGTTCACTCGTTACAGTGGTTCTCAACTATGAGTAATTGAGAAAAATTTGAAAACTTAGGCGAAAAAGTTGAAAACGGGCATAAATAATCCAAACAATATTTGATGACGTTGCCAAGTCTCACCTGACTTTCAGACGGATGCAAAAAAAATGTGTAAAAATCTGATCTTTGTTCAACTATTTCTCGAAAATTAATAGCGGATGCTCGAGCGGATGATATTATAAAAATGGTCGCATATTATTCTATATGTTACACATAGAATCATAAAGTAGTTTTTTACAACAATTCGAAAATAACTTTTTTTGCTATCTAAAAAAATGTTCTGCCTAGGAAAGCTTAGCATATTAGGACTTCCGTGTTAATAAGCTCAAGTTTAACATTGATTTTCTCAAATTTTAATATCAACAGACGGGTTGAAATTTTTACCACGTATAAAGGATACTTAATGACATAATATATAATGTAAATTTTAAGAAGATTCGAAGAAATTGCATTGATCGTGTAAACGTCCAAGCAACTTAAACCTCTACTTGAGATTAAATTGCACAATTTTATATAAGAAATGCCATAAATCCATTAGTCTTTATTAGCAATCTTAACGTCTCATAAATAGTTACATCTTGATCGTAACGCGAATTTTAACGTGAAATTTCGTTCTGAAGATCGAGTTTATCCCCGTCGCGTTACGAAGAAAAGTTACATCTCCCAATACGCAAATAAAAAATTCTATTACTTCCGCCAGGCGTTGTGCTTTACTATCCGCCCTCGCATCTGATAAAGATTTAAAGGAATATTTGATTAAAAGCAAAGCTACACCGTCCGATAAAAAGACGCGCGCGCGAAGCGTGGCAGGCGACACGTCGCGAGAGATAAGAAAAGCTTTTACGAAGAGGAATAAATATTTTACAGCCTCATTGTGCCCCGCTAACAATGCCGCCTCGCGAAGATCGTATGACTATTATCCCCCAGAATGTAATTGGGGCGCGATCTCATTTTTGCCCCCGCCCCCAGCAGCCGCCTCGAACTAGTAAGTAGGTGTAAGACACTGCGCTCAGCAACAGTTTGAACTTGCAGTATAGCGCTCGACTCGCCGCCGCCGCCGCCGCAGTCCCGAACTACTCTAAATAATTAATGAAAGCAGCGCCAGTTCCTGACGGAACAAAGCGTATTCGATTTCGCACAATTTCGATGTTCGCCGCAAAAGTGTTGGTCGCTTTTTCGCGCGAGTTTAATTCACTGGGCGAGACTTCGTTTTGACGGTCGATTAAATTGTTTAATAAACGAGTTGAAACACACTTTTTTAAAGATAAATAGAAAATAGTAATATCTTCTCGTGTGATAGCTTTATATTTGTATACTTGATCTTTGATCTAATGATGACAGGTAGAACTCTGTCGCATTCGATATTACGATATTGAATTTTGAGAATTTGAAGGTGAAGACAGAGGCAACATCTTATAAATTCAATATCTTCTTCTCGTATCAGACTAAAGAGTTCTGCCTGATTTTAAAAGGTGATCTCAAAGGGTGTTACATACTTAAACCCCATTACCGTCAAAGCAGCTTAAAAGCGTTTGCTTTCCCAAGCAGATTGAAAATCATGTTTCATACAAAGATTCGAAAAGACCTTTTCCATCGAACTATTCTTCCTCCAACTTCATCATCCAAAACAACTTGAAAACCCTCCACGGAGGGTTGGAGGAAGTGCACTTCCGAAAACAGCCTCAGAAAATTAATTTCACAAAACCCCTCCTAAAGACTCGAGGGTTCACAAAAGCCTTATCAAACCGGCCATAAATCGAATAACAATTTCCAAAGGCTTCTCCTCACCTCGGAGCCAAAGACAGATAACTCTCCCCCTCCTCCCCTCCGGCCCCGGAGTCTTTTCTCGCTGCAGGCGTCGATTCGCGTCCCTATACCAAACCCTCCCTCCTCAGTATTCGTAACAAACCGCGGCGGAAGACAAGAGTCTCACTCGCGAAATTAAGGGGGAGCAGAGAGGAGAGAGCGCCTCGCGCTCTTCTCCCTCCGTTTTCCCCGGCCTTACTTTCGCGCCCTCGGAAAATGGGTCGGGACAATTATCGAATATGCGCCACGAGCGGCGCGGCATTCGAATTATGGAAATGCTCCCGCGCCGCCACCGCCGCAGTTATTGCGACGCGACTTTGGCGCGTCGGGGCCTCTTGAAATATGCAGCGAGGCCGCGCGACGTCTGCCTTCGATATATCTCTCCATCAGCCTCCTTTGAGCCGCGCGCGGACCGAGGCTGCGAGAGAGAGAGAGAGAGAGAGCTCCTCGCCGCGTCTGGTCCGACGGGCGCGCGGGAAAACAGGGAATTTTTCTTAAATTCCCGAGTAATTCGGGGCTGTTCTCTTATTCATGACCGATGCTCTCCGGTCGGCCGGAAATTATTCATGAGGCCGCCGCCGGGGTGTAAGGAACGCATTAACGACGTTTCATTAGTTTTTCGGAGGGAGGGTTGTGATGGGAATTTGTCTCCCGTCAGATGTGCATTTACGCGGGGAGACGAGAGCTTCTTCCCTCCGAGTCTCGGTTTTTCGGCCGAGAGTTGAAACTGTTTTTTTCCACGTTTATTTCGCGGAATATGTAAGGGGCTTTTAATCGAATATTTGTTCAATTTCCTAGGGTATATACTTCTCGTTTAAAAAGAATTCATTCGTCGGCCAGTTTAGTACATTTCGTTTCTAATTTATCGTTTAGATAGCCGTTATTGTATACATATTGGAAATTTGTATCCGAGCCCCGAAACTCTCTCGATTAAATTCGATTACGAGAATCCATAAGTGCTATTGATGTAAATCGATTAGAACTGCAGCGGCAACCGTCGAGTGGCTTGCATCAACCCTCCTCCTCCACTTAAAACGTAACGAGTATTTCAATTAAATTGAAAATCGACAAGCTGCATAAACTTGCGCTCGTTCGATCGATGTTTGACGTCGCTTTTCCAATTTTCTTGACTTCGCGGGCAAATCGTTAGCTCGACTTCAAAAATCGCTCGCCGCGAATGAAATTCGGCCCCCTCGAGCAATTGCATTAAGCCCCAGAATTTATTCAGGGGGCCCGAATTACACACCGAGGACCTAAGAGCAAATTTTGGCTCGATGCATGTATTAATATATAAAATTCGAACCCGCCAGTCCAGAGAAATATATTTCCATAAACATTTTAGCGAATTTCGCGCGAACTCTTACTTATACCGGATAAAGTACCGAGGCGCGGGTAAAACAATGCTGGAAAGAGAGAAGGCTGCGGAGAAAATATGTTGGAGCTCGGTTTTTAAGAGCCGTATAAAATTGTTGACGAGTATGAGACGTGTCGTGTACTGTCGTGTTGATACGTATAAACCTCGACGGCGACGTTTTAGACGGGCGGTGCAGCAAATAGAAATAGATACGCGTACAACCTTTCAGTCGAATGTTTCTATTCCGACGTGGAAGCTCGCCGATATATAGGTTTTCCCGCGAGTAAGAGCTTTAGAACCGAACCCGCTTAAAAGGAAGTAAAAATGTTTGAATGTAAGAGGCGTTAAACATCCGCGGAAAATAAATTGATATTCAAAGGGTGTTTTAAATATTTGATTCTGGCGAGTTTTTTTAAGTTCGGTAAATGTAATTGAAAAAATTATCGAATTATATTTTAAAGCACTGCTTGTGCAGTCACAGCGTCACTGACCAAACATTTGGTTTGGTCAAAATACACCGAATTCGCAGTTAAAAAATTGATATTAAAATTCAAGCAAGGCTTGTGAATTTGTTAACAGTCAAGAAATTATTTATTTACATTTAACGAACATTTTAAAAACCAGTAACTGTCGTTAAAATGAATGAATTGGAAGTATTCATTGCGTTATATTCAATTATTTAAAATTTTAAATTATTAAGGTATCTTTTGTTTAAATATAGATCGATTTTTATGTATTGGTAATTTCGAAAGTTTTTTTATTCATCGATCTGAAGGAGGCAAGGAAGAAAAACGCTTTTTTTTGTCTTCGCAACAAGCGAAGTTTTCTTGGCCTGACCTATCCACCTCGTCAGGCTTCACAATCTTATGAAAATCTTATGAAAAAAAATGATCAAGAAATTGGTCGTTATTATAAAAAAAGTAATTACTTTGAAACTGATTGCCAACAATTTCTTTGGAACGGATTAAAAATAAAGTAAGTATATCTTTTTACAAGGTAAAATATTATTACACTGAAATATTCATGAGCAATAACATACTTAATTATTTGATAATGACAAAAAATAATAGCAATTTATCGTTTTCAACTACAAAACAAGCTAAGAATTATCTAAAAACTGCTTCACGTTTCTACCACGGATGTTGTAGTAAAAATTACATTGCCTTCAAGTAGTTTGGTAATAAACTGTTAAAATCTATAAAAATTTAAATTTCATAAATTTATAGTAAATTTTATAAGTTTCGTAGTATATTTTTGCATTTTTTTTTATTAGCAAAATTTACTAGAGACTATTGTAATACACTCACAATATACGGAAAATTACTGTGATGGCCGCATTCTAAAATTTCAATATACACTTACAGTAAAAATTGGATATTCAATTTTAGAATGCCGTATTGTAATTTCCCTCATATTGCAAGTGCACCGAGAGACACAATATATAGGAAAAATTACAAAAAATTGTAAAAATTACCATACTGCATAATAAATTTCACTAAAAATGTAAGAAAATTTACAAATCAGCTCAGTAAATTTGCCAATGTCTTGGATCACTGTCCTCGCATTCCCAAAAAAATCTGGTAATTTAAAAAAAAAAAACTTCACCCTCAAACAAACACACATATCCACATTTAGGCAACAGCCCCCATCTCGAGAATCTCAAAGGCCCTCGCAAAAAGCAGTTGTCGGCCAATAAATCGCGACTCTCCTCCCGAAGAACAAAGCAGTGCTTTCATCGCGCTCGGAAACATATCGGCTCGGCGTGCGCCACCCAAATACACAAGAGAGAGAGAGAGAGAGAGAGAGCCTACCCGGAAAAAAGCAGCGAGGCTCTCGCAAGAAAGGCAAACCTCGACGTATATCGGCAAAGAGACTCTCTCGTGCCGTCCTCCCGAAATCAATACGCGGCCCGGACAGCTGACTTTTTTTCGCCTCTCGCCGCCGGTCCTTTTCTTCCGGCTTTCGGGGCCGGAGGCGGCGGCGGCGGCGTCCATCCCCCGGGATGGACGGATGGATATGTAGGCTGCAAGGAACAGAGGGAGGCATTGAATGCACACCGCCGCCGGGGGGGATATATCGATCTCGGGCTGAATTAAAATTTCATTTTTATCAGACGTCGCGAGAGCTTTCATTAGGATTCGAATGCTTTTTTTTTTTGTTTGAACCGGGGAGAATCGTCTTTTCGGCGGTACGACCGATTTAATCCGGGGAAGTTTATTGTGCGCGGTAATGAATGCCGCGGCCGGGTAATAATTACTTTTTCGTTTTGTGTTTATTCCGCGGATCGAGGATTCGGACGGCGTATGGAGCCGATTATATTGAATAAATTTAACGAATTTCCCGTTCGAATGAAATTTTGAGCGAGATTATTGGTCCGAGAGGCTGATGCTTTGTTGGCCCTCGGATTATTGTCCTTATCGGGAAAAATCGCTTTCGGTCATATGACGCGGCGACGAGTCGATTTCTTGAACCTGACGGTTTCATTTCGGCAGCGGATTCGGACGGTAAATTACTTCCGCCTGCGAAAGTTTCTAATGTTGTAATAGTCAATCGTGCGAATTTAGAAAGAAACTACTGTAATTAGGACAAATGTGCGAGCGAACGTGTGGCGAAGAAACTTCTTTTGCCAGTTCTTTTGCTGAAATCCTCTTTAAATTTTTTGCTGGTATATAACTGCGCTTATCCGCGAGTAAGAAAATCCAAAGAAGTTTGAGGCGGAAAAATATAGAAGGTAGTTAGAAACTTGAATTTTAAACCGAAAGTTGAATCGCCGAAATAATTAATCGCGTTTATTTAGCTAGATATTCGGTAAACCAAACTTTGATAAGCTGAAAATATTCTTTGGAAGAATTGCTAACTAGCCAAGTCAGCACTTATTTGAAGAATTTGCATAAAATTATAAGTACCGAGATATTAGCATTCATATTTATTTTACTTCGTATTGCAAGAATAAATTCCTCCATTTAGCGAAAATACCTTTACAACCGATTAAGCAGCTTAATACAGTTTGTAGCAAAGTGTCCTTAGGGATTTGGCTTTATGATCAAAGTTATTTGAACCGCATAACTTGATTCAGCAAAGAATTAACTAATTAGCATATGAATAAATGGCCTTGATCTAGTATTTTCGCTTTAAAGCTGATGGTTCAAACTCACCTAAAAAAGTAAAACTTAAAAAATTACTAACCGACAAAATACACAGTAACATGTTAGTTTAAAAAGGACGACTCAAGTATATTCATGAATTTGGATAGTGCCATAAATATCACTGAATTTTTCATGTCTGTCTTTAGCTTTTTAAATAATCGATCGTCGAACGTTCTTTTTCTGGAAAAAATTCAAATCTATAAAAGAATTTAGAATTCCTTCTCTCAAGGATGAATTCAAAGGCTTTCGAGCTACTTCAAATGCTCCTCTATATTAAAAATCAATCATTTCTTCGCGAATAAAAAGAAGATATACCCTAAAAAAGCTTTTTAATTTTAAAGCTAAATTTGAATATTGAAATAATAAGTCGAGCTCCGCCGTCCTGCTCTTCGAATCGTCCAATCTAAATTGTCATAACGACTTATTGTCGTCAGAAAAAAAAGGCGTCGCGGCAGTCCAACCCCGCAGCGCAGTGCATCTGTTGCCCGTCATCAAACTTTTTCCAATAATTGTTTTCTTCCTCCTAATAATAATACCTCATTCAGCCGATCGAACAATCGCAAAAGCTCGCTCCAATTACGCGAAGTCGCTCCGAAAAAAACGGCTCTCTCTCTCTCTCCCATCAGCGTAATGGCAGAGAGGGCGCCTCGATCGCCCGGCGTTAATCAAATTTTTGGACTTTGACGGGCTCGCGCGCGCATTATGCAGACGCGCGGGGAACGTGATTACGGTGGCCGTCCGCGCGCGAAAAAAGCAGGCTGAAAAACCGCCACCGCGCCGCCGGAACATCTCGCCCGGAGGCTCGTTTGCGAGATTATTGTATTTACGCGGCGTAATGCGACTCTCTCTCCCTCTGCGGTCGCGCGCGGCTTTTTTCGGAGGACGGCCGCGCGTTTGGATGAATTAGTGGAAAATGCGCGCGGACTGCCGGGGTTAATGGATTTATGCTTTTATTATGTAGAAACGGATTAGGGAAGATTGGAGTTATTTGGGGAGGTTTGGATTAATAGATGAATAGTGACTTGTGTAAGTAATTTGTGGAGGGACGTTAAATAAGCTATTGTTTGAGAAAAATGAGGTTTCAATTTAGTATTGTTACTATAAATTGAAACGCAAAGCCTTACGACTTGCTGCGAGTGTATATCTGTGTACAAAATTTAATACAATTTTTTATTAAAGATGCTGATATTGCTGAATGCTTTGACTGATAATGCTGGAAAAAGATGCATTTATTCTGCTTTCCTGTAATTGAAGCAATATTAAAATGCTTATATTGCAAGGGCTGCAATCCAATTATTTTTTAAAATGACAGTCTTACTTTTCTCAGACGTTTATATTAGTTTTTCCTTGCGTTTTTGTTTTATAATGCAGAGTGATTTTTATCTGTAGGAGCGAATATTCTTAATTATGAAACACTTAATTACATTTGCACTTTGTTAGATAATGACCATTACGATGATAAATTGATTCGGCAGTAATCACTCACTTTATTCGATTTAAGTGCGCATTCCCCTATCATTAGCTACAATTTCTATTATTATTCATGAATATGGCACTATAAATCTAATATAACGTAGAATTTAAATAATTTAATTAATAACTAATCATTCTACCTAAAATATTTTCCATCAAATTCCTTTCTACAAAAGCCTTTCCAATTCTTCGTTAGCCACTCCAAGTAAAAATAATTCAGACTTCAGAAAACCTTCGAACCTATGAATTATTATAAATTTATATATAATATTTCAGTTATACGAATAATAATATTCAAATTTTCATCACAACCCTCACATTATAAAAAATATACTAATCCGTTTATACACCCAACAATACATATCTAAAAGCATAAAGTGCACGTCGCGGCTTACAGAGACGCATTTCCCCGGATGTAAAGCTCGCAATTTACCAAGCTCGAATCACGCGCGAGAGATATACGCACTCCGCTGACAGATTAAGACGAACAGGCCGCACTCAGCGGCCCGGTTCCCTCCGTCATCCGCGCTAATCGATGTGTGTGCGCGATGCCTGCACTATTTATCGAGCACTCCGCTCGAAAGAACATTAAACTGCAATATCCCCGTCGGCCGCGGACGAAAAAAAAACTCCCCTCTGCAAATGATCTTTTTTTTTACCAAGAACACACAGAGGCGCCCGAACCTCCAGAGCTTTGCGCCGCGCCGAAACTGATAGACCCAACTTTCCGTTTCGTTAGCCAACGCATTAAACGCCGCTCTCTCTCGACTGGCGTAAATAAATTATGCGATGAGCCGCGAACACGTAAACGCGATTTGTGCCTCCCGGCGTGAGAGAGAGAGAGAGAGAGACCGGCTGCTCCTCCTGCCGGCAGCGAGTATTTAGTTGGAATAACTATTTCTCTCCTGCGAGAGAGGCTGAGGGAAATTGAGAATGATGTTGGCGGAGTTGTTTAGCCTACATTTTCGAAATCAAACGATTCATTTTCGAGATGCGGGGAAGTTTGTTGACACTTTCGGTGTACCTGGCGGAGTCGTCGAATAATTTGATTAAATTGCCGAGTATATTCCGTTTATGGAAGAATTTATAAGCGGTTTTTATTGAGTGTTTTAATTAACGATACGTAATATTTATTTTTTTAAGCAGGGTTGGGTCAATACCAGTTATAAACGCGGAGAATAAAAAAATAATTAAAAATTAAATTTGTCAGTATCAACGTTCGTTTCTTGCTTATTAATAGTTTTTACCATTTCTTTTACCAAAATATTTTTATTCGATAAGTCTCAATTGAAATGATTGAATTCCTCAATTATTGACTGTAATGTCAATGCCACAATCCAACCAGCATCGTGAAAACGAAAAAAAAAAAAGCTGCAAGAACAATTTCATTGTCAATAAATTAATGATATTAAATTCTCAACGACGCGAGAATAAACTAAGCAGTGGAACTCAATTTGGTGGAAGATAGGTATGATAGACTGGAGAGTAGAATATTCCTCTTGAAAAATGTGCGTTTGCATTCAAAGTATGCGAAGGAAGCGACGGTCAAAGAGATTCTAGCGGTGCGTCTTCAGGGACTTACTGGACTATTAGATCGATCGACATTTTTCCTATATGTAGATGCATTTTTCAATTAATTTAGAATTTCTTTATTCGACAAAAGATCTCCTTTAGTTTAAAGCTTACTACTAAGAATTTTAAAGCTTACTACTTAAACTATCATGTTCTTGTTCATTATAATCATTAATGTCTTCATACTTTTCAGTTGTTTACTTTTCTCAGTGGTCTTCTCTTTGTGTTCCTTATAATTTATAAATTATTTTTTTAATTCATCCATAATTTGTATCAGCCTAGATTCAGTAACTGTAATATAATTAAAATCAACACCATTTCATTGCTTTATTAATTTCTATTTTCTACATATTTGTTCACATAAATTTTTTTATTGAAATTTCCCCATTAAAATTTATTAATTTAAGTGCTAAAATTAAATAACTATTAAAAATAGCAGACCGACCTCTAATATCGAACGGAGCCAGTTTCAAGTATATTTCCAAGTAGCAGCAACAGCTGCTGCACTATTTAAAATTCTTTTTAAAAGAAGCGGCAGAACGAAGCTTGAATATTACCGGCAGTAACTAAATATTCAAAGCTTACCTTATCTGACGGCAGGCGCCTTTCGATATCGAAGACCATTTCCTGCTTTTTAAGGCAAGGGATGAGTGTCGAGCAAAGGAAATAAGCAAAATATCTGCTTGCTTTTTAAGGTTTTCCAATACGGCTTCGTCTGAATGATTTAAATTCTCTTAATCTTTTACTGCGGAGATTTTAATTAAATTTTAGCGTTTTTCAATACTATTTTAAATTAGAAAAATTGTAATGGGATTTCATGTGAATTTTCAAGATAATGAAATCCGTTTATCTTTTGCCTTTATTGAAAAGCTCTAGTTTAATAGGCTTCCTTAATTTAGAGAAACTGATTTCTCGTTAAAAAAATTTAATTTAATGAGATAATTTCAAGAGGGAAAATTAAAAATAATTTGTCTTATAGGCTTTTAATTATTATAATAAAATTTAAAACGTTTATCTTATTAATATAGTTAATTTAATAGCCTTTGATCAATTTTAAACATATCTCTTTATATATGTATTCAGTACTGGAATAAAAAAATATGTAAAAGAAGATCTAATAATTTTAAGTGCAAATCCGTACCATTAGAGTCAAACTTATTAAATTATTGATAAAAAAAATTCTCTTTATGAAATCGAGCTCATACAATAAAAATAAACCTTTGAACAGCAATAAATCTTCTTGCATTTCATGCTGCTCTTTTACGGCCTCATGTGAAATTTCACGAGAAACTGGAAAATAAAACAGATATTTAATTCATTTTTATAGATCTGCGCCTAAAACTTATCGTTTCAAGCCTAAATTAATGTGATAGTTTTAACTCCGATTTCGGGGGCCTTTTTCACAAAAATGCGTGACGGATCGCTTGCTTTCGGAGACTCACCACACGAGTCCGATCAATTGTCAACTTAATACCATAATTTCGCTAAGTGCAGGAACTCCGAAAGGTGGAATACACTGCGAGAGGCTCGGCCAACTTTAGGTCGGGGGGGAACCATTAGCCAGATTCGGGGTCTTCGCCGGCTTGATTGGTAAGAGCGAAAGGGAATTGATTCGGACTCTGAATGCAAATCTCCGCCGATCGAAACGAGCGGCACTGCGCTCGCACGCGTGCTTTGTTTGATAAAACAAACCGATGACTCCCGCGGCTGATTGCCGTCGCCGATATACGGAGGCACAAAGAGAGGGACGTTAAAAAAGAGGGCGAAAGAGAAATTTTACGGCTGGCGCTGACGTCTTATGCATTAGCGCAAGTTGATGTAATTGTAAGGGATATCACAGTACGGTTAAGCATTACTTATATTAGTGCTGCTTACGACCGTAACAAGATTTTTTTTAAATGATGTTTTGTCTCTTCATTTCTTTTCTCTGTTCCTTTTTCTTCTTGAACTTTTTCGGTTTCACTTTCTTCTCTCTTTTCCTCTTTTCTTTTCATTTCCAATTTACATACTTTGTCTTCCTTCATATTTCAGATGTATCTCTCACCTTCTATTTTCACATATTTGTTCTCTCTCCTCTCTTCTTAAATTTTAAGATACCCAAATCCTTATACCTAAAATCTAGTAGTAGTATAATTTAATAACCTAATTTTCGTAAAAATATAATCCATCCAAGTCCTTAAAATATGTCCAAGTTACCTCTTGAAAAATAAAGAGCAATATGAAGTTCAAAAATATACAACATGTTCCTAATCCAAGAAGGAACCAAGTTGCAAAGCGTGCCGATTAATTTCACATAGAAATATTAATGAGCAAACTCAAAGCAAAATCGATAGTCCTTTTTTTATTAATTCTTACAGGCAATTTAGACTTACACATTACCTCGTATGCAGGACCTTGTAAATCAGCACAGTTATCAAGTGTGACCTGTGACTTTCCACTCGTAACTGGAAAGTAAATACGAATTAACGCGCCTTGACACAAATTACATAATAATTAGGGATCGAAAGTAAACGGTCACACTGCGTCGACCTCTTGACATATTATTTTTCTGGTCCTCTTCGGGAATTCACTTATTTCGAGCGATGTTATCATCTTTATTTCTCTGTCGTAATGTTCATATTTTTCTGAAAAAAAAACGCGTTAAAATCTTCAAATAAATTTTTTAGTTCACTGCCAAAGTAGCTCGTTCAATTTTTCAAGCAAACCGAAATTAAGCCTCCATTTCTTACACGGCGCGTAATTGGAAAATTTTCATTCCACCTCCGCCCTCGACCCAAAAATATTCATCAGGCCCCATAAACCAGAAATGAAGCCCCCACATTTATCTCCCAATAAACAAGTGAATCTTTAACATTTCAATCGCGCCCTCTGAATTCTTCAGTCCGGCAAATTGAAAAACTTTCCCCTTAACCCCAGCGGCTCTCTCGCTACTTGACGCGCCGACGATCTCTCTCTCCGCCCCGCGCAACAAGCCCGCGTGTCCGCGGTGTGCAGCCGCGCGCGCGCAAACTCCCCGCGAGCAGCAGCAGCAGCAGCAGCACCGGCACTGCCTGTAAAACGCACCGGACGCGGACGCGATGCGCAGCGGAAAAGACAAATAAAAGACTTTATTGCGCGGCACGCCGAGCCTCTCGTATTCTCCGCCTCCCCCCCTGGCCAATTATGGCGTTTGCATGCCGCGCGCGCGGCCCGCAAAAGCCGCGTCCCGGGGATTTTTTACGCCGGATTATTATCGCGAAGACGAAACAGTCGGCGGCGGCGGCGGCCGGGGGAGGGAACGATCGTTTCACGGGTTTATAAGCCCCCTTTTTAGAGGATTCCGGGAGAGAGAGAAAGAGCTTTATTGTGCAGTGCGTTTTCCAAGTGAAATGAGATTCGAGTCGGGAGAGAAAGAGAGAGAGCCGTTGATTAGTGCTTTTGAAGCTCCGCGGAGCTCGGCGGAAAGGAAGGAGGGTTAAGCGGATTCGTGCGTCAATGCGAAAACGAGAGTTTTCTGAAAGGGAGGCTGCGATTCTTGTTTTTTTGAATAACTTCCGCTGAATATTTAGAACTTCTATTCGCTTCGCTTGGGGTTGTATTATTTAGAAATGTGAACATTGGGCTACGTTCTTTTTAAAAAGAAGTGGATTTTTTTTAATCGATTTTATTTCAGAAAATAGTGTAAAATCTTTTGAATTATTTTTCGAAACAAACGCGATTTAATTGAAAGGCTAAAACAATTGAAAAAGTGAATACTCGTAGAATTAGCAACATGATCGTATTAATCAAAAACAAATATTAAAAAATTTTGATAGCCAAACATTTATTTTACTTATAAATACCTGCCTTTTTCACAAATTTACAATAAACTCCCAATACATTTATTATCTGCTGAAAGAATCTAACTAACAGTACGGGAAAATCAAAAAATTGTTGCCGCTCGTGTACACAGAGAGGCATTCATTTACAAAGCAAATTTTTGTGTTTGTTAAACGTCGAGTGCTGATACAACTCTCGGGGCGAAATTCGAAAAACCATTGGAACTCATTCAATTCAACCAAAATCTTTAAATCCAACAGAATATCGCCAGCTATTTTATTTTATCGCGGATTTATTTATCATCTAAAAAATAGACGAAAATTCATCGGAGATAAAAAAAAAAGTTATTTCGCCGCAATTAAAAGAATTTCGTAAGAAAACCCTGTACTCTATAAAGGAAAAAATAAAGAAAACCCTGCTTTTTTTCGGAACACAATGAATTTAATTTGCTTGCCAAACCCGCGTAACAAAGTCCGTCGGTCAAAATAAAACAAAAAAAAAGCCTCCGAAACGCATGTCCCCCTTTAATTTCCAATCAAAGCCTCGAATTAGATCCATCGACTTTAAAACAAACGCGACCCCTTCCGCAAACCCTCGGCAATCGACAAGCGCTGAAACTCGGAGGGGGCGAAAAACTTTCCTTCAAAACGCTCTTCATTATGGTAATTAAATAGGCGGAAGTTGATTTTCCAGAAACTCCCGAAGCCTTTTTAAAAAAAACTTAACCCCCACCCCCCACCGGAAGGAAGGTGCATCGGGAGCTCCGAGGAGAGTTTTCCGCAGCTTTCAGCCAAACTATTTAGGCGGAGCGCGTAAGTTTTTCACGTGGGGCACTTACTCTCCCCGCTCTCCCTCTCTCTCTCTCTCGCTTTTCTTATTTCCCGAGCGTTTAAAAGCGTCCCCCCCCCCCATACCTAACTACCTGTGTACACAAACGGGGAGAAATCGAAGAGGAGATAATGGAAAGCGACGACGGAATGCAAATGGCCGTCGAAATAAAACGGCCTTAATCTTTTTCGGCGACGGCTTACTCGCGCGACGACGACTTTCGACCCCCGTCCCGAAGAATGGAGCTTCTCTCTCCCCCGAGAGGCGCTTTATTTTCTCCCTCGTCCGGGGTGGGTTTTATGCTGATCGGCGTCGAAGCGAACGCGCGCGACCTCGTGTTTTTCGACTTTCATTAGGAGCCGTCCGCGGATTTACTGGCGAGGTGGGGGGGAGTTAAATATTTCGCGTTTTTCGAGTTTTTACGGGCGGCGGAGGGAGCTGGGAAAGTTGCTCGCGGATTTTAAACCTGGTTTTCGGGTGGAAATATAAAGATCGAGGAATTTTTGTAACTCTGGGAAATTGGATTGCGGGGGGAAAATGTTTTGCTCACCGGTTATTACGTTTTTCTCGGGGATCGTTGTTTGCATAAGTTGTGATAAGGAAAATCTAGTATTCGGATATTGGGAAATATCGATTATTTAAGTGTCGAGAATTCAGGTGAAAAACGCAGTACTGCGTTTTTATGAGAATAAGATTGAGCGGAAACTTTTTTTTGTTTTTTTAAATTTGAGAGGAACTTTACTTTTATTCTGATTATGAAATTGACTCGATTGAACAGTTCAGAATTTTAAGATATCATTCGGTACCTTTGGAATTGGTAATATCTACGTCTATTCTTGAAAGTCTTTGAAGAGTCCTATTTAAAGCAAAAAAGAACGCTAAATTTGAATGCATTTCAAAATTAGGTGATATCTGTTTTTAATAAAAAAAAAACGAAATTACTTTAAAATAAAAAATATATACCCGTAAAAAGTAATTAATATTTTAACCTCAAGTAAACTAAATTGAAAAGTTTTCTTCTTTTTGTTACAGACGTCCGTCAGGAGCAAGGCTGGCTTTTTAATTAAAAATACGTCAGGTAAGTTTAATAAACAATTTCAAGCTAAAAAAAAAACGAGAGGCCATTCCAAAAAATCTCGCGGACAGCATGAAACTTTTAAATTAGCCACTATTTCCCTCATTCTGCAGATATCGCGATCTAAATACATAAACTTTTTTCATCAGCTTTCCGTCTGATTAAAATTCTTACCGATCGAATTTAAAAGCTCCTTCCGAGGAGCGCGGGAATCGCGTGAATTACGCAAAATGCAAATCCTGCCCAAGAGTTCAGTGGCTGTAACTCCGACGGTCGCAGCGCGATTGTCGTAAAGTTTTCCGAGCAATGGACTGCTTGATCTCGCATCAATAAAGCAGCAGCCGAACCGCTGTTTTTGAATGGACCTCCCAGAGAGGGAGAGAGAGAGAGGGATGAGAGAGTTAAAACGCATCACTGCCGGCGATGCCCCGAATTTACATCTCTGAAATTCAATGACTCGCTAAATCTATGCTATCGGGAGGCTCTATATCCCGTTTAGTCGAATGAACAGCTGCTGTATGAATTTCCAATTAGTGTCTTTCCTAATATTTACCTGGGCATTGAACAGAGGGCGGCAAACATTCGGACAGGTCATCTTTAAAAATGCGAAATTAATTAGTCCTCGAATAATAGGCTCATTAGATTTCCCGTATAATGGATTAACTAATTATTCTGCGGAAATGCCGGCGATTGTAAAACCGATCGCGCTGCGACAGCCTGAACGGGGCGATCGGTAGCAGGGCGACTAATTGCTCGTTTAATCTCGGAATTTGTTCATAAATAAAAGTTTGAGCTTTTTGGGGAGGAAGGAGGCGGAGATTTATCATGATGCACTGGACAAAAACTTGGTAAACGAATGGAAGCGGATTCGGTTGTGTGAAATGGATCTGAAAATTAACGATTATACGACTTTGTTCAAAGAAAAGTGGCGTAAACCGCAGAGGAACCTATGCTCGATTCTTTTTTAAATAAATCTTAAAAATCGATCGTTTGTTCCCCGACGGCGGCTTACACTACTTTTCTTATTTATGAACTTAAAGTTTATAAGTAGGCAACTTTGTAGTATCCTTCAATTTTTAGAATTTCTTTGCATTTTACAGAATCAGTGACTTCGTTATTCACTAAAATTGATGCAAGTATCTGTGTAGTGAACTGTGTGCGAAAATAGAATTTATAGATTTGGTAGCGGTTAATACAGAAGCCAAAAATTACAAACATTGGTTGACCTATGTCGATATCTTTGCGGTGGCCAAAGCGTTGTTCATTTCCACACTCAGTCTATACATACTCTATGCACAGGCAATCATACGTAATTTATGTATAAACTATATAAACTATACATATTTTTTTTATATGGATATACACAGAAGTTTATAGGAAACAGCATCACTGGTGGGTAAATCAAGAAAATACACCGTTTTATACATACACGTATAATATACGTTACGTACTGTATACATACACATATATTTCATCTTTAAAATTGATTGTTTTATACTGTATGATACAGTATATTTTAAAATTTTCAAAACAAAATAATTAGTTTGTGTTTTGAAGTGCCATAGTCACAGTTGAGCACGGTTTTTATTTTAATATAAGTAACTGTTGAAGAAATTCGTAAGCATTTCACTAATTATTAATAAACAATTCATTTTTAATAAATAATTAATTACGGAAGGTAATTGTTGCTTAAAATTAATATTTTTTTTTATGAATTTATATGCACATTGAAACTTAATGTATTAAGTGTAAATGACTAGACTTTTGTATGTGATTTTTTTAATTAAAAAATTAAATTTTTATTAATTTTACAAAAACTGATTTCTTAGAATTGGTCGTAGGTGAAAATAATAACATTAATTCAAGAGAGATCGATGAAGCTCTTGCGGATTTTTTTTGGGTGTAACATACCATTTGTTATCATGGAATTTGTATATTTCAGGTTTGTTCACCTTCTGAAACCAATTTACAGGGTTCCATAAAGAAAAACGCTGTCAAGTACTTTACTTGATAACAGGTTTAGTGAATTTGAAAATTCAATTATTCAAATGCGTTCAAGGAATGCAATTTTGCTGATATATGGTTGGAAGAATAAAGCAGCAAATTCCAAAAATGTTGTTGCAATGTTACGTTTAGAAAATAGTAGACACGTTTTTCTTCAATTTTGGGATTTCAGCAATATCAGCGAAACCGGAGATGCATTACGTGATGTTGTCAATGAAAGTGTTGAAATTGCAAAAGGGAGATGTAATATAATTGTTTACGCTATCATTACTGATAATGGTTCAAACATCAGACGAATGGGAGATTTAGTTCAATTATGGTTTCTTACTTGTAGCGCGCATAGTGGAAATTTATTAAGCAAATCGGTCACTAATCAAGAATTTGCAAAGCAAGTGAATAAATGACTAAATAATTTTAAAAATCCATTTTTTGAATCTCAATTATTGCAACTAGGAGGAAATCGCATACTTCTTATCTCTGATACATGATGGTGCCCTCATGTGACAGCATATTCAGAAGTTAAGAGAAAAGCTCGATGGTATATTCAGCACAGCGAGTGGCGATGGGATGATATAATAGGCAGCGATTATCAAATAGATGAAGTAAAGGACTGCATTATTTATTATGTTATTGGATTTGTTGCCAGAAAAATGTTCAAGTCATCGGTATGTGAAACTTGCAAATCAGCCTTCACTTCATCGTACGAAAATCTACTTCAGAGCTACGCTGAAGCAGAGCTGGTAGCGATAAAATCCAGAGGCGGATTGATACATCCGAACATGCATTTATTTCAATTGTTTCAAACGGCAGAATATTTTTTTCAGCAGAATTTACAATCACCTAATATATATATATAATATAGTTGTACAACAACTTCTAGATAATTTTAACTAGCTAACGCTCGGTCGGAGAAACAAGTTTCGTAGTAAAAAGGTGGATAATTTGGTATTTTTTTAGTACATTCATGTAGTTACGTATTTAATTATTGAAATTAATGTATAGATTAGCATAAAGTCTAAAATTCTTTCAAATTTATAATTTACACAATATATACATATATATACATTTTTGTACATATAAATATTATGATATTTTTTAAATTATTAGAAAGTAATAAACGTTACAGTAATATAGATAACGATTATGAATTAAAACTTACTGAAAACTCAGAAGTTATTGAATCAGATTTTAATGAACTTCCAAAAAATAAATTTGTCTTTGTACCTATAGCAGAAATTTGTGAAAAAAAGAATACGTAGGAAAATAAATAAATTTTTTATTATAAAAAAAATTATAACGAAAATAGTATTTTAAAATACATATTATTGTAGTTTTCGTTCGTATATTAATAATTTATTAAAGTTATTTTTATTTCTGTCACAAAGTTATTGTGTGTATATGATGTGTTGGTAAATGTTGTTTGTATTGGTGTGAACGTAGGTTTGGACTCTTTGAAACTCTGCAATTTAATTAGTATTTCAGATATCGTTGAATGAAACAGTTCAATTATAATAAAATGAAAGATTTAAGAGAAAATTTAAATAGAAAAAGGCAAAAGTCCTATAATAGTCGTACATTTATTAACAGCAACTATAAAGTAGAAAAAGAGAAAACGTACATTTATTAACAGCAACTATAAAGTAGAAAAAGAGAAAAGTAATCTTATTTATAATTGCAAATTTGAAATTTTTATGTTTTTTTAATTATTGTGTAGCAGTTTTAATATGAACATTTTCATTTTTATTTTAGAAGTGAATATTTGCAAAAACTGTTACTTTCCCATGTGATGAGCATAAATGTAATATTATTTCATATCGTATTTATTATTATATTCGTTTAAGAATGCGTCATCAAAAACTATTTATTCTTATTCCTGACACCTCAAAATGCCATTATAATATGTTTTTAGAATAACTTAAAAAATTACTATCACAAAGCTTCCTCTAGGAGGAAGCAATTATATCCTTTTATAACTTTGATCGGTCCAGTTTTGTAATGGAAGTAGCGCCGAAAAGTAGTGGCCACCTAGCGGCCACTTTGCAAAAGTTTTTCCAAAAATTTATTTGTAGTGCGGGAAAGGATTCCAGAGCGACATTACCGCCGCACTATTTTGTCGTACCGGCACTATGACCAGACGATTGCCGTACGAAACATGTTACGCGGGTAAACCCCATCAACACGAATGTAAAATTTTCTTTAGCAAATGTATTTATTATGCAATGTCAATGATATTTCAACCTTAAGTTCGATTATATCCATCAATAGTGCATTATTCAACGTCACATTGAGTTTCTAGTAGTAACAGATAGATATGGACAGACACACTTACAGTAGAACTCTTTGGGTTTTTAAAGTTCAAATCAAACTAAATCATTTATGTTTCAAATATTTAAGCAACAATTAATTTTATTAATGTGACTAAAGATGCGAATATTTATAACACACTTATTAATTTACACTAGAAACCAAAAATAAAATTGGAAAAACTATTTACACAGAATTGAAAAATCTTTAATATAAAACTAAAATAATTAACCAATGTTTAAAATTTTTCTTTCTCTATTCAAGAATTTAAAAAACAAAAAATAAGTAACAATATTGGATCAAATTTCAAAAATTTTCTAAAAATAGCATATTGGAACCGAGAACATCTCAAGAGTTAACAAAGTATATAAAAACCTTTTTTTGGCACCATTAAGAAGTTACTATAAAAAAGTAAAAAACAATAATAATAAAACAAATATTCACAGTTTTTTACACAATCTAAAAAAGTTAAATCAGCTTTAAATATTCACTTTATCGCGATAAAGATGCATCCTGCAATAAACGCAAGAATTTTTTCATGCAATATCTATTTTTAAAAGTCTCCAATACCTTTTTCCGTAGTGACAATGACAGTGACGCGTACGTAAATACACCAATCAATAAAACGATAGCGCTCAATAAGCACCGACCTTACCGCACTATTAGGTACACACGCGCGTGCAGAAATTATCAGCCTCGGCGCTTAACGTCGCCTCAAGTTCAAGAAGTCGCTTAATTTCGTAATTTACACGCAAATGAATTCAGGGGCGGCAAGGAAAACGCTTTAATTCCGTTATAAACTATAAAGCCTCGCGGGTCAGTACTGTCACAATAATGGCGGGCTCGTAATAATGCCAACATTGTCTTAATACCAGACTGGCACGTCGGTTTCATTACGTTCATTTTAGTACTGTACTGAACTGCATACCTCCCTGCCACATTATGCGCTGATTACTCTTTTTATTTTTTACGCCGATTTTCATTAGTCAATTCGTTTTAGAAGCTATTCACTTGAACTTATATCCCTTTTTATTCTGTTTTAATTTTATTGTAAAATTTGCCGGATATGCAGGGTTTTTATTATTTCGTAAAATAAAATTTCATCTGAAATACCAAAAGAAAGGTAGGTTAATTAAGATCGCCCTTTCGAATTAGCTTCGTATATCGAATTTCGGTATTTAAATTAAAACTATTAATATTTTCGTCAGTTTAGCCAAGCCAAAGAACTGTTTACAGAAAATTAATCGTTAAAAAACCCGCAGCTATGTTCCAGTTAAATTCAAATGTAGAACAACAGACTATTTCAAAATGAAGTACGCTCTTGAATATTAAAATTTTAATTCGCATTTAAATTTCTCTGAAAAATGTGCAAACCATCCTAATCAATTCCAAGGCACTAAAGTAATAGACAACCTTTTTAACCAAAACTTGCACTACCAATCCTCGACTACACCAAGACGATCCTTTACCAAGGCAGTACAATAGAATCCGAATCGAATGAAAACGAGGGCGCGCATTAAGCGGACCCGCGAAAATTCATCGAACTCGGTACCCCCAAGATAATTGGGTTCCCTCATTACTACAAAGACGACAAGAATCGATCCGAATTCCCTGATTAATATCGGCGCTCCCGCGGAATTCCCTCGGCCCGAAATCAATACGCCGCGGCAGCAGCAGCAGCAGCAGCGAGAGACGCGCGGAGAAAGACGAAAGAGAGAGAATCGCGCAAGTTTGACAGGCAGTTTCGAAACATTTCAATGAATAGGCTCGCCATTGGGAATCGCTTTTTCTGAATCAGTGAGTCACAAAACGCGAAGATTTGCTTATCCCTCGGGCTTGATTTTTCGAGGCCTCTCTCTCTCTCTGCTCTCGAATAAATAACACCCCCGGCAGGGGCGAGTAATTTTTTTTTGTTATTGTCAATGGCCAGCCGCTGGAAATAACGCGATTCACTGACTCGCTGTGTGTTGGGCGTTTAATGCGATTCTTAAGCTCGCTTTGTGGATTTTTTTAATGTTTAATGGAAATTGGTTTAATCGTCTCATAGAGAAATAGGTGTAAATTTGATTTCTTGTAAGAAACGATTTTTTTTCGATTCTTATAATTTAGTTTATAGGCTGCATAAAATTATTGACGTTAACGTATAATAATTTAGCTCTGTTATTTATACAAAAATTTCAAGTAAACTTAGTTAAAAAAAATTGAAATTTGTAATATAATGAATTTGGTCGCTGTTGTTACTGGTAAGGTTTGAATAAAAAAAATGAAAAAACTCGAGAGCGAAAGCATGTTTTCATGAAGAAAAAGAAAGCTGATTCCAATAAACTGTCATCGAAAATTCCAGCGCGCTGTGCAAAAAAGTCATTTTAGGTGGCATCGTACCTTTACCGGGAATCGAATCTATTTTCAAAAGAGTTTCCCCGAAACGGAAATGCCCGGAAAACTAGTTTGTTTCTTTTTTCAGCACGCACAATAACAGTTTTCCTCGACATTATCAAAGAATAAAAAAGAAACACAATAAATTCAATTTCCCTCGGAAACGTTCAGCAAATACAGCCGAAAAACATTCGACCGGCGCTCATTTAAAAGCAAAGAGCCAAGATGTACAAAAGCAATCTCGCCAAGAGCCGTTGACTGAGAAAGTAACTTGTAACAATTAGTCTCGTCAGCAATTGGCCTGAAAAGGCCCCTGGCTCCTTGCTCTCTTTCGGGCAAAGTTTTGAACTTGACTTGCAATTCAGCCGGCTCGATATTAAGGCCAAAACTCTTAAAGCGATTTCCATAACGCTGATACGCCTCTTCCTTCCTCTCTTTCCGTTACTTGGCAACGCGCTTCCTCCGTTCTCCGGTTAATCAAGCAAGGAGCCGCTGCCGCTCTCCTCGCAAGATTTTTGTGTTTCCCCGGGGCTCGAAATCGCCGATCAAAAAGCCATAAATCGCGCTCGGCGTATCCCTTTCCTCGCCCTTAATCCCGGCGCGAGAGGAAAAGGTATGATAATTCGCGGATGAATAAGTATTTTTCCGTGGGGGTGAGGAGAAAACAGGATTTCTTCGTCGAGCGCGGCGCTTATCTGACTTTTCCTCGTTTCCGCGCCGCGCCGCCGCCGCCGCCGCTTTTCGGCGAGTAAAAGTCGCGCTTTCCGAGGCCCGTTACCCTTTAGGCGATCGTTTTCCTTAAGCGGCGAACTTCTGTACGCGGGGCCGAAACTCTCTCTCTCTCGCGAGTGGTGGACCAACAAAGTCGGCGGCCGGCTTTCTTATCGGCGAGTTTATGCTTTTTTCACTCGATAACTGATTCCTAAGCTTTATCCTCGCGGGTTTAAGGGATCTTTTTATCGCTTACGGCTGCTCGTGTCGTTAACTTGTTATTTAAGGGCTTCTGTCAATCGTGTACAGGCGTCATTGAACCGCGGCGATAAACCGGTTTGGAGAGGATTTGTTGATAAAAAGGTGGAAGAGAATTTTTTAATAAATATTTTGAAACGAAATCATTTTGGGGATGTGAAGAAAGAGAAAAAAGTGTAATCATATATACTTATGTTTTGCGTTTTACGCGCTAGAAAATAGAGAAAATAATATATTGGCTAGTTAATTCAAATAGGAAAAATGGCCAGAATGGCTATAACTAGGAAAAATTTCGCCTTTTCTTAGATGCTCATGGAACGGTTAAGCCATTTAATAAATTCAGCATAAACTCGAAATATTTGCATTAAATTTCAGTTTTCGTTCTCAGTTATTTAATCATATAATCCAAAGCATCCAAATGTAATGGAGAGCTTACCAAAATACAAACTAATACCATAAACTAATTAACCATTTATAATTCCGAATTCCCTTTCTGCGAGAAATTCCTCAAAACGTGCAGTCCACAACGAGATTCTGCCTGTCTGACTCATCCTCATTTTGACAAGCAAGCTCTTAGACTTTCCCAAGTATGTAACGTTGCTAATGTAACTGTTTTGGAAATACCGCAAAAGAAGAAATTATATGGAATTTATTTAATTTTTCAGTCCCAGCGACACTTGAATCTGAGTCGAAAAAGCGTTTTACGGATCGGCAATTATGCTCATTAATATATGTTTCATGTTTCACAAAATATTCGCTTGTTTATAATAATTATTCTTTATTATTTTTTGATAAAAGTATACCCGATATGGTGGCATTCTATTTCAATTTTTCAGAACTCAATAGATATCTATCTATTTTCAGTGAAAATATCTATTGAGTTCTGAAAAAATGAAATAGAATGCCAGCAGGTACATTTTTATCAAAAAATAATAAAGAATAATCATTATAAACAAGGAAATATTTCGTGAAGCGTGAAACATATTAATGAGCCTAATTGGTTATGCGATTCATTTCAATAGTTTCAAAAACCGCCTCTCTATTAATAATTGAATTAATTAGGGCAAAGTTAATACGCGGAAAACTTCGACACAGTGTAGTGCGTTAAAGGGAAGCTGTTCCAAAATTTCCGAGGGAGAGAGCCGCGGTCGCAAATAAAAAAAAAGTCATTTAACACGCCGCAAAATGTTCGCGCGCGGCCGCGCGTGACGAGTTTATTTTGGAAAACTCGCTTTTAAATAAAAGGCACATTTTCCGCCGACGAAAATAGGTTTTAAATGGAATTTGCTTAATTTGGAAAAGCAAATGCACGATTTTCGCATTTAATGAAGGACGATATTTTAATTACGAATCGCAATCTTTAGTATTTATATATGATTTTGCGCAAAAATGGTATTTGATGAGTTTTTTAAACTCTTTAATGGAAATAACACCCTTTCAAGCGTTCGTCTCTCCATAAAGTTGCAGTACTTTGTTTTACAATGAATACTCGTCGAAAAACGTGCGGGGCAGGACAAAAAAAATGTCGATTGCACTTTGATCCGATCGTCAATCCCTTAATTAACGAAAGTGCTTTAATGAAAAAGAATGGATTCGAAACAAAGGATTTGCTGGCACAAAAATAAAAGGAGAATTGAACGCTTTTAACGTACTGTACACTTGGTGAATCTGAATTTTGAAGCTTAAATTAATCGATTGTCGAACTAAATATCCATATAGAAATAAAATTACTGTCAAGCTCTAAATTTCTTTCTTCTTTTAAGTTTCTATTGGCTTGAAAATTTTTTTTTTAGATCCTATTAAAATTGAAAATATACGTTAATTGGATAGTTACCCGAATGAAGCAAATCAATGAAGTTAGAATTTTCAATAAACTTCTGTGCTTTGCATGCTTATGTAATTAATACCATTTTACGTAAATTCCAACACAATACTTCCGCCTTAAATCGCTCCATTGAAGAGTTAAAAGCCTCTTCGATCGGCGCTTCCCTCCATTTCAAAAGAAGACCTTAACAATCCTCAGCTTAGCCCCGCAAAATTACGCAAGACAAGCCACTAAATCCATCCGCCAAGATATAACCCGACTCGCAAAAAATCGCGAGCATCAATAACAGAGAGAGAGAGAGAGGAGAGAGAGCCGCTCTCTCCCCGAACGCGAAAAAGCCTCATCGGCGGAAAAGGCCTCGCCAAATAAAAAAATCAATGCCCGACTCTCGGGCAGCCCCGAGTGTAATAAATTCAAAAGTCCGAAACATTGAAAAATTTTAATCCGAGATTCGCTTCACGCTCCCCGCGCGGAATCGCGCGTATTTTCGTTTCGTCAGCGGTGGCCGCGCGGCCGCCGAAAAATAAAAAAAAGAAGGAAACGGGGGCGAAAAAAAGAGGAGAGAACAAAGGCGCGCGGGCGGCGGGGTGAAAATCGTGGAAATTCCGCTCGCTTAGCACCCTTAGGAGAGAGCCGGGCTCTCTTTTTGCGCGGGCCTTCTCTCCTTTATTTCCCAGCGGCGCGGCCCCGGGAGAGATTAAAAGCAGGGGGACCTCCGCCGCGCGCTGTTTTTAGCCCGGAGTCCGGCGCGAGTCCGAGGATCTCCGGGGAGAGTCGGGGAGACGATATATAGAGCAAGGCGCGCGCACTACAAGTGTCATGGAGAGGGACGCTCGTCCGAGGGGACGACTCTCCTCTATTTTCCGCTATCTGTCTTTGCCTATCTGGGAGGCGCGCGGGGCTTTGTTTCCTTGGCCGGGGCGACGGGCTTTGACTAACCGAATGTGTGTGTATATATATAGCCGATAGGTGGGAGAGTCTCGGGCCGATTTTCTTCCTGCATTTCCGAGGAGCACGTCGGGGCGGCGTGCTAAAAGCTTTTTATTAAACTTGCAGGAGATGATAACGGCGTTGCTTATATACCTCGCTGATCTTCTCGCGCGCGGATTTGCCCTGCGGAAGTATAATATCTTTTTCGAATATTCAGCGGGAGTTTTATTCGGTGTTTATTTCGAGGATCTAAATATTTATAGGGGGGCAGTGCGGCGGTATTGTTCAACTTTTTTTTTTTTCACCGGCTACGAATGCGGAGCATATTTTTGGGAGAAGTTCGAGGGAACTCCAGTTTTTGCGCGGTCGAAAATGCATAGATTTTTTTTTCTTTTTCGTTTTTGCAGAAATAATTCAGCATAATAATCGTAAAAATAGGGTCGGTCGAGACGTTTTATCAAACTGCAGTTTTTCAGCCCCGCACAACAAATAAAACCGTCAATTCCTATTCAAAGCAGCGCCGAACGGTAACGCGTTCCTAAAAGCCCAGTTACCGAAGCCGTAGACTTAGAAAAGTGGCTTAGGAACGTGTACCGAAAGTGTAAGTAACGTAGAGAAATAGTCCAGCCGCGCGGGCAGAAGTCGGCAAGTTTATAACGGCGGCAGCGGACAATCGAGTTGGTCGTTGTTTACGACAAAGTAGCGCGCTCGCAAACAGCATTCCGCGCAGTTGAATTACACCCGCATGCCCGCGCGCACCTCCCCTCCCCTCCCCCGAGTTAACGGCCCTCGAAAACTGCCCTTCTTTAATCATCGCCGCTTCCCGAGCCGCTCTCTCGAATCCGCGGTAATAACGGAAGTTGCCGTAATTCGCGAGGCATTCTTGACCCACTGAAATTCCCGCGCTTCGTTTGCCCGTTCCGTACGATCGAGTTTCTTCGCCGTTTGCCGGCGGCGGGGGGAGAAAAACGGCCCCCGCTAAACTCGGCTGCTGAAAGCTTTTCGGGGGAAGCGGCTGTGAGCGAGTTCGCGGCGGCGGCCGAGGATCGCTGGAAATGCGAGTAGTTGGAGTGATCGCCTGTTATTGGCATTGATTAACCCGGGTTTATTAGCCGATATTTGGTTACAAAGCCCTGTAGGATCTGTCGGGAGTCTTGACGATCGGCTGTCGAACTGCTAATAACTGGGGTTTGGATGCCGAGTTTCGTTGGATTTGGGTACGGGGCAAACGCATTGAAATTCATCTGTGTATATGTAAACCTGTCAGACATTTGAATTAACGTACGAATTTAATTTAGGTACGAAAAAATTAATGGTTTATCGAAATGCAAACAAACCGCATCAACTAATAAATAATTTCAAAATCTCCTTTCCGTCAGAAAATAATAAACAAAATATTAATTTCGTTTCGTCGTTGTTTTCTCAATTCATTTCTTATACCTTTCTGAAGTAACTAAAATATCTAATATATAATTTATCCTACTTTTTATAGCCCATGAAATATTTCAAGCATTTTCCGAAAAATCGTTTCCCAGACCGACTAAAATTTATCCACTTTTCTCCTTTCCTCCGCATTCTCAATAATGCCATTTCAAAACATCCATCAGCCTACTTAAGAGAAGGAGTAGAATTTCCGCGAGAGCAGCTTTCCAATCGAAAACGTTCTCCCAAACAAAAATTAAACTCCTTCCATCCGGCTGCTTTCCCTCGCGAGAAAAATTCGGCAGATCCGTCTCTCCCGTTCGTTGCCCCCCGATCGGGCTTCCCTTCGCAGAAAGGGAGGCCGCGTCTTTTCCCATTAACGCATGCGCAATTCGCAGGGCCGCCGGGGGCTACTTGGACTCCGAGACAACAGAAGCGCTCCCTGCTTTCTTTATGGGCGCGCGAGGCCGGGTGGCCCGATTACGGCCTTATTGCTGCCCCGAGACGGTTATGGGGTCGGTTTTCGCGATTGGCGAATCGTTTATTAATTAGCAGCGACGGGGGGATGTTTGGGGGCAACGACTGTTTGATACGGTGAGTATCAAGACTCGATTAGCGCTCGCGGGCTGGTTTCGAGCGGAGGATTTACGTACTTCGATGATTTACGTGTAATTTCCCTGACTGCTTTGGGTCTGTTTTTTTTAATTAAAATTTGCAAGGACTCGGCTGCTTTAAGAAAGTGATTATACGCAGACTGCTGAAGCCATAAAATTACCAAAGGATTTGAGTAACTTTTATCATTTGTCCGTAAAGTATGGAGTTTTTGGTTTATTTGGTAGTCTAACAATGCTTCAGTAATTTTTACTGATCTAGTTTTCATAGTTATTCTTTACTGTTTAAGAAAGTTAAATACTGAGGTAATAAAACGCTAGACTAAATTAACCCAACAAAAGAATAGTAACAACTTCTTTAATTCAAAAGAATCTTACACTACAACTTGCAACAAATAAGATAACCAGACAAAAACCTTTTTATAGGTGTTACGATGGGATATCGTACTATTAAGATAATTTAATTACGTAAAACGTATAAGTAAAACGGCACTTAGATAAATTCATTTAATTACTTTAGTAACTAGCATCGACAGTTATTAAATATTTAACGGGCTCCCCATTCATGGTGGCGCATAAAACTTTGCCGGCAATTTTACTACAGAGACTCGAGAGATCGTTGGGATCAGCCTCTCCATAACCATCGATAACGTTTCTAATACTTCTTTTTTATGCTTTTATTATGCTTATACCCCCGGAACCTTTTGAAATTCCGAACTTTCTCGATTCAGCGACAAAAGGGACAAAACTTTTCCCCAAACAGAACGACACCCTTCCAAAAAGCGTTTAATTAAATCACACTCGGCAGAGACCACATTTTAATCCGTCTGCGTTTAAAAAGCACTATTCCCGCGGAAAAAGAGCTGCGCGGTAACCCGAAAATTCGCGCTTTTACAAATTTCGAGCGGCGCTGCAGAAGAAGAGGTGTCCGCGCGCCGCGCGCGAAAGTGTGAAATTCCGCCGGCCGTAAAAACAGCGCGATATCGCCCAAAATAAAACAGTCCTCCTCCCGCAAGGAGGAGAGGCGATCGCCGCGTTCCCTTTCCCGACTCTCGCCGCCGCGCGAGATAAATATCTCGACAATCTGGCGCGCGGATCGGACGGCTCTCGAACTAATAAAAAGAAAGAAGAGAGCCGAGCTCCCCTCCTCGGAAGGACGACGATAATCAGGAGACGTTCGCTCCCCCGTTATTTTTCTCCTCTCGGCTTTGCCTTAGACGTACGCGGCTTCCATATGCGGGGGGAGGGAGGATAAGTCGGAGGGAGGAGGAATGTAGGTCGTCCTCCGTCCGTTTTGTCGCGGAACCACGCGGCTTTTGTATCTTCCGCCTCGGTGCGCGCGGCTCTCTCGTACGCACCTCGAATTCCTCCGCCTGCTTTTTCTCCGGGCGAGCTCGGAAGTAAGACTTCGCTCGCTCTTGGCGTGGGGAGTAATTGAAGCCGTTTGAGAGGCTCGTTCTTGCGCGAGAGTTGAGGAGTGGGAAAGCTTTTCTTCTGTGAATTCGGAAATTTAAGTCAGGTTCGGGAGAAGGATTTTTGAGTCGTTGGAGGTGTCGCGTCGCCAACTAGCGATTTTTATGTTGACGCGGGAAATTTTGTTTTAAGGAGTGACAGCCCTGCGTCAACTAGCGCCTAATCGCGCCGCCGAAGGACCGAAGGAGGGGGCCGCGGGTTTTCGGCGGGTCAGTTCAACGCGATCTTCTTCTCCAGTCAGTCGATTAGTGATCTATCCGCGCGCGCTTAACCAGCCATTGTCGAGACTTTTTGTCTTTTTGAATCATTAAGTCGCCGTTGTACCTGTCGGTTTTAGTTATCATTAAGTCGCCGTTGTACATAACGGTTCTAGTTAACGCGGCCTCAGAGCTGTCTCTAGTTTATGCGGTCCAGAGCCGATTAGTATTTGAAATTTATATTTCCTTTTTAGAGTTATTGATTAATTTTGCTCCATCGAATTGGTTATCAAAAATACAAACGTTTTGTCGCGTGATTTCCCCTCTCAGAGTAGTATCGTTGTTGGTTAAGGGAAATGGTTAAGAATAAAAAAACACTGATTTGCGAGCCTCCAAAGAATGTTTATTTCTGGCTCAGCAAAAGCGAGGAAAAAGCCCGAAGGCATAAAAAATCTCGAAATCAAAAAATCAACAATAGAAACAGATATTCGTAAAGCGCTCACTAGATTCGGCTCAAGGCCGCGTCAACTAGATTCGGCACTGGGCCGCGTAAACTAGAGTCGGCTCTGAGGCCGCGTTAACTAGAGTTAATTTTTTTTCTCGGAAACGATGCCTCTAATAAAAAAAACTACTGAATGTCCTGTTGACTCAATATTTTTCGTAAATTTCGATGAAATATTTTATTTTCCAAAATTTTGATTTTTTTTATATTTTTTGTCCGTTATTTTGAATTCGTGAAATGGCCAAACAATATTAAAAACTTGAAGAAAGAAATTTTGATTTGAGTTGTCATATAAGTTATTTGAGTCAAAATTGGAATTGGTAATCCAAATGCCTATACCACTACTTTTATAAATTTCATTAAATTTTTGATTATAAGTTCTTTTAGAATTTTAATAAACATTTATGGAGTCTCTGTTCATTAGTTTATTGTGTCAGAGTTTGGCATTTTCTTAGCTTACTATTCAAATGCTCTTAGAGTCAAATGAACTCTTTTTAGATTAAATTTTTTTGTTTGTTTTTGTCCTGAGAGAAGTAGAATCTCCACTTCGTTCAGGGTGGGTTATGCTGACTCTACTTCGTTGTAGTACAGAATGATGTAGTACAGTGTCTACAGAGACCTTGGACTAGAAATTTTCAGACCATTACTTATGCGTAATCCACGCACGAAAAAAATGTCCTCGTAGCTGACAGTCGTCATACACCGCAGCCGCTTAAAATGGTGCTCAGCAGAATCTTGACTTGAAATTGGCATTAACTATTCAAAAATAAAAGTTGACGTTCAGTGACCTTCAAAATAGACCTCGAATATCAACTCCAAGATCATACATGATATAATTTGCAATTTTTACAGCTTCGTAAAGATCATTTTTCCGATACCCTGTCTGAGAAGACAGAAAGAGAAATTTGACCTTCAGATGACCTTCAGATGACATTTTGACCTTTGCATTAAATGACATCAGAACGTCAAATTTTCCGCTCTTTTTACATCTGTAATAAAAAAACAGTGGTTTCCTTGCAAAATCTACCATTAATTAAAACAAAAAACGTTGCTTTTCATGCACTAGACAGCTCAGTCGCCATATTGAATCCGCCATTTTGAATTTCAAGAAATTGAAATGGGCAGAAGAGGGGGAGGGATGGTGTTGGTTTGACAGAGAATGGCCCATTATATTTATATAATTTTTTACAGTTATTTCAATGAGAAGAAATTGATTTTTCAAAAGCTGTTATATTAAAAAAATTTTAATTTACTTTTCACTAATTTGATGACTCAGAGTAATTTCCACGAATTTCAATCGAGAAAAAGTGCACCGGATCTTCATTCTCCATAGCTTTAGCTGTTTTAATATTTTTTAAAAATATTTTTCGTGAAAATCCAGATAAAGCAGGATTTTTAAGGGGTTATATCTACTTGCATTGGCCGAAAAAATAAAAAATTTTTTTTATTGCATTTTCTTAAAGTATATACTCTTGAGAATATATTTTCAAAATTTTACAGAGGTCTGAGCGCTAGAGCCAAAATTACAGATATTAATAGCTCGCTACCTCCGAGTGCGAAATTGCGCGACGCGTTCCATTATGAATTCCGTTATTTCACTCGGCTGACGAGCTTTCCTTTTGATTTTAGTGTCTGATTTTTGTATTTACTATTATTTATTATTGATTTTTGTATATTTACAACCATCTGCTTCATTTCTAAGCCCCAGAGCCATTCGTATAAAGGCTTTTCAAAAGACAACATTGAAAGTTAATTCTGACACTGTGTCATTAAGTTTATACGGTATTAACGCGTTTGAAAAGTATATTATAATGAATGTGAAATCGAAAGTTACTCGTGAAGTTCGATCCGAAAATTATGTGCAAAAGTCGAGACCGAGAGAAAGGAAACAATGTTTCAATCCGAAGACAGCATAAACCAATGGCAGTAGTTTCAGTACGTCTCGGAAAAAAATTGAAACTTAGTGATGATATAAATGTGCCGAATTACTGGAGCGATGCGTGGGCGGATATTTACGTAGAATAATAACGAAAGTTATAACCAGCTCAACTGGAAAATCAGCCCAAAGCATCTTCCTGGAGGTGTTTCGCCGGTCGAAATTGTTGCTTACGCTTTTGCCTGCGTTTTTCAGCGAGGGAAATAGCGCAATTCTAAGGATTTTGGAAGCATTGGGGGTACCCTGTGGTCCTTAAGCCCATGCATTTGTTGAGAAAGAGGACAAGAAGCGCGTGACGCTCGCCAAGAAGCAAGTAGAGAAGGGAGGATGGCTCGTAGGAAACATCAAATTAACGTACTTGAGGTGACTGCAGATGCAGGAAAGACCCTTTATAGTCCCGAAATCGAACACTATGTAAGTCCGCAAAATTAATTTTAGCAGTGAAATAAAGGTTTCGAAACTTTAAAGCGATTATCTCGAAATATTTTTTTTCAAAAAGTGCCCTTGCGGTGAGCAAGGTTTCTCAAGAACCATTTCACTGATCGATCTGAATTTTTGCAGGCTAGTTTATAACTATAATAGTCGGTTCGTGAACGAAGGTATTTTTATGTGGCACAAAACCTCTTTTTTCTGGCTGGAAAAACCAAATTTTCTGACCCTTAAAAATAAAAAATTTTAGATAAATCATCACCATATTTATAAAAATAGAAATTTCCCCAAATCCTTCGTTCACGAACTCCGTGAAGATGAAAACTACAAAATTATTTTTCATTTTTTGATTTCAGATGAACTGTTCCTTATTTATCATGCTTACCGCGAGGGATGTTGAGAAAAAGGGGTTTTGGCAAATCGGCCGTACTGACCACAGTTATCAGAACTTTTTGCTGAAAAAATTAATAAAGTACCTTGTAACATTGACAAATAGATATGAAGTGACTTATTCTAATACAATTGTATCGTTTTGGCAAAAATAATAATAATAATAATAATATTACCTTTTTTCGATAACAAGTCGATATAACCCCTTAAGCCTTTTTTTTTTATGTCAGGCCACTGTTCGCCGCCCAGCCAGATGGGTCGACCCGAAGATGTATCTCGAGAAGTTTCCCGAAGTCCGAGAACGCGGGCAGCAAACTCTGGTAAAATTACCAAGGAGGGAAACGCCTTTCGAGCGGGCGGAAGCGGTGACGGAAGCTACTATGCGCCTAATCCGTCAAGCCTGCAAGGAGGCGATATCGAGGAAATCTGTGAGAAGTGTGAGATGTCCTTCTTATTGGTGGACGAACGAAATCGTGCAGCTGTGACAGAAATGCCTGCGGCTGCGTCGCGTAGCCCAAAAAGCTCAGAGGCGCGACCGCGATGACGCTCTCAAAATCACTGAATATTTAGTGGCGAAGAGAGCTCTGAAGCGGACCATCAAAGTCAGTAAGTACCGCTGTTGGAAAAAGTTAGAAGAAAAGCTGAACAGCGATCCGTGGGGATTGGGGTATAAAATCATCACCCGCAAATTGGGCTCGTTCGGTAAAAGCGAGCCCATGAGCGAGGAGGTGATGGACGGTATCGTCAAAATCCTTTTCCCCCCCTCATGCCAAACAGCGGGATGATCTCCTGGCACCAGACGGCCCTGTGGTGCCGCTCTTCACCAGAGTAGAACTGGAAAAAGCGGTGCGCACAATGAAGAACAGCAAGGCACCAGGGCCGGATGGTCTTCTGGCCGAAGTATTGAAAGCGGTGGCTAGGAGCCAACCTGAGCTTTTGCTTGGCACTTAGAACTCATGCCTTCGGGCGGGAATATTTTATTCCTGCTGGAAGGAGGCGAGACTTGTGCTGATAAGCAAGGGTAAAGGAACACATTGAAGGATCCGTCATCGTATACACCTCTGTGCATGCTGGACACGGCCAGGAAACTCCTGGAGAAGCTGGTGATCGAGAACCTGCCTTCAGGCGGCGCTTCTAACATCTGGCGACCTCTACGAGAGGCAGTACGGCTTTGGAAGGTGGAGGTTCACCATTCATGCCCAGGAGGTTGTGGAGGTGGCCAGGACTACGGAGCGGGGAAACCACTTTTTCCGCCCCATATGTCTCCTGCTGACACTAGATGTCAAAAACTTCGTCAACTCGGTCAGGTGGACAGACGTGCTTAGATGTCAGGTGTACTGTGTGTTGGAGTCACACCAACTAAAACCCCTTCGTTTTACAATCAGATTAGTTCATCTAATTGTAACCCGAATCCTCTCCGTTACCTTTATCAACCCTCCGTAAAGGTTCCCGTGCTTCGTCATCTGAGTCCTTTATCCCCACGGTACTGCCGCCAAGCATTGCTTCGTGGGGGACGTAAGGCTTTTGTCCCATTCCGATGTGGTCCTCATCTCCGTAGTCGTCAACTGTAGTCAGTGTTGGATGCCTCACCCCCGCATGCACTCAATCGCACACGGACCAACACCCTTGCTCATTCACAACCAGTCATTCCCCCCCCCCTCTTACACATCCACAAGCTCCCGCCTCCCCCCTCCTAACCAAGCACTTACTCATATACGACCCACTCCCCCTTACCCGACATTCACACACCCCCCCTCCGTTGTAAACATACACCCACGCATTCCTGTCCACTGTGACCCATCCTCGCTCCCAAGAACCTCCCCACCCCCACACACTCACAGGTACCCACACATGCATAACCGCGCTCACCTACATACGCGCATTCGTACCTGCATCTACATACAAACACCTATTTTCTTTAACTTTTACTTAATGGTCGGCTGAGAAATAATTTTGTGCCCATATACTGCCAGTGTTACTGTCTCCATCTTCTTTCTGCTGGATCGCAACCACGACCACTGCAATATCGTCATCGAATCCTACAATAGCTGCCCCTTTTGGTAATTCTAACCTTAATACTCCGTCGTACATGATGTTCCACATTCGCGGGCCAAGCACTGACCCTTGGGGGATACCTC
>UCOL01001572.1:0-34789 GCA_900474335.1 Ormyrus nitidulus
CTAATTCACGTCTCTTTACAATCCTCGTCGAATTCGATCCCACCGTAATAAAAAAAAAGGGCTCGACGATCCTCGCTCGGCGCACATAAAAAAAAAACACAATTCGTACTGTGTGTCGTTCGGGATGGAAAAATATCGAGGAGCACATTCGAGTGTAATATTACAAAAGCAAACACGCGCCGAGGCGACATATCGCTTTTCCAAGCCGTACGAAAATAAAAAGAAATATTCCCCGCGTTATTTTCTCCCGCCCCTCGTGCATACACACACGTACGCTCGCTCGGAAGCACGGGAAATCCGACGTAGAGTGTCGCGCGCCCCGCTAATCCCCTCGTTGCGCGCCGGTCACGCTCGAAACATTATTTTTAATCCCTTTCGCGATAGTCCCGGGCGCGCTAAATAAACGAGGGGATATATTATTTTTCGATTCCCCCCGCGGATATATGCCCTGGAAGTGCAATGGCGACTGCTCTCGGAGCCTGCCGTATGTGCACCCCGTGTTTTATATAGGAAAAAGGCGTGATACCATTTTCGGCAAAACTGAAAATTTGCATGATTCTGTAAAGTCGGTAAACACAATATTTTTCAGGGAGATGAAGGCGAAATACGGCCCATAACGAAATTAGCCCCGTTAGCACTTGCTTTGCCCCCTCATTCGCTTTCATTTTCCAGAGGCGTACGTGGACTTTATATAGCTGCGCATATAATACAGGCGACGGCGGGGGGGAAGGCTGTTTTGTTAGGGAGCGCCGAGCGTCACGATAGGCCGCGAGCGAGCGGCGAAAGAGCGCTCGGGGCGCGGAAGGAGACACGTAACGCGAGAGATAGAGAGAGAGAGAGAGCAACTTCCCTCGCCTCGCGAAATTGCTTTTATAGATATTTTCATATACGTTAAAATTATATTGGCTCTTATCTTTAATCTCCGATAAGATCCATTTTCGCGGCAAAAAGCCGTGTGGAATGTAAGGGGAAGAGCGCAGTTCGCAGTCTATATACTTAAAAATTAGGTTCCATAAAACGCGAGGTAACCGTAATAAAACGGCGGTAATCCTTATCCCAGGCAAGGCCGAGGAAAGCGCCTCGCGACATCGATTAAAATCGCCTGGCGCTTGTAAAAGAGCCGGACGCGCGTATATAATACGAGCGAGGCGCGCGGCCGGGATTGCAAAAAGGCTCTCTCTCTCTCTCTCTCGCACGTGTCGCTCGGCAGGAACGTGGGGAGAAAATCGAATTCGCTCCGAGCCCCGAGCGCTCCGGTCCTTCAAAAATCGCCTTTCGATTCGGACACGAGTGTTTTGTTCGCCAATTCATCTGCGCCAAGCCGACTTGTACACTCGTGCGTCTTTAGTATCTCTGGAAGAATCGACCGATCGCCGGGGAAACTGAATGAAAATTTCGCGGAGCAGAGAGGTGAAATAAAGCGGCGCTAAAAATAGACCGATAGAAAGCGGCGCGTCGCGCGCATTAGCTGCGAATCGCACGCGCACAATCGCGGACTCGCGTCACACAGACGCTCGGCGCGTCGCTTATTACGTTGGACGCTCGCGCGGCGACGGGGAGAGAGAGAGAGAGAGAGAGTCGACTGGGCACATTATGCAGGCCGCGCGCGATTCTCTATATGCATAATGAGGCGCGTCGTCTTGCTCGACGTCTCCTGCCCGAGAATAAAGTATCGAGCGGCCGACTGCGGCGGTGTGTCACTCATTTGTTAGGGGGGACCATTTTATCTCTCTCTCGAACAATCGCCGGCAACTGAGTTGCGATATAGCGGCCCGCGAGTTTTCGCGAGTACATTTATCGCAGCCGCGCTTATTAGCGGGGGATCTCGCGAGGAGTAATTGCGCGCGGAGAGCCGAGAGAGAGGAGGGTTATACATCGAGGAGTAGTATGATTCAGCGCGGCTGTAAAAAGACGGATTGGCTTCGTGATTCACGTGATATAATTGTCGAAGAATGATAATGGTCGAAATGCCGTTTTTGCAGACCCGCGCCGAGGTATGAAAGATTGATAAGTTTTTTTGCCGAGGAGGATCGTATCGAGGAGCATTAGCTAATGACGCTTGTTGTTGTTTATTAAGAGGGAATTAGCAATGAACGATGACAGGAGCGTTATTTATGCCTCCTCGCCAATGAAACGCAATGCTAATTCATTATGAAACCCGGAGTAAACGTTATACGCGATGTGCAAGGGGAGTTTCTCGTTCGCATATTTTGAAATTTCAAAAAACTAGAAGAACAACTGTGTACACAGTTTAATTAATTTCAAGGCTCCGCGGCGGAGTAACGAGCAGATTCGTATGGACCAACAATCGCCGAGCGAAATCCTGTTCTTTTTTTTTTTCGTTTCTTTTTCGGGCGACTCGCTCGGGCCTTTTTTGCGCTATCATTACCGTCATCGCATCATTGTAATCGTTGCTGCGTTAACCGCGCGGATTCTCCCTCTCCCCGTCGCCGGACGCGTTAACCTTAATTCATTGCGATTCAGGCCGCCGAAAATAACGATCGCCCGAATCCGAGCTATGGAGCACATTCCGGATTATCCTGTTCGGACCGCCAATTTATTGCGCGCGTCGCGAAATTAAGGAGAGAATTTTGGATGCCGCTCTCGTTTCGTCTCTCCTTCAAGCGTATATACATTTTTCGGACTTCTCGTTTTCGGGTAATGTGGATTTATGCGTAATAAATTTCGAGGGTAACTCGCGAATTTCTGCTCACTTTTTTTTCTTCATTTCGGAGGTATAATTGCCGCGGAGCCGTCATCAAAAAGCAGATTTGCCAAGACGCTGCGATTTTATTTCTAATAACTTTTCTACAGCGTGACTAAAGCAACTCGGGTTTAAAATTCTCGGGCGGGATAAAGGATTGCGAAATAACTTTCTCTTCCGCAAAAAAAAAAAAGAGGAACGAAATATCCCGAGAGTCGGGTGACTGTGATGCTCCGACTGTTAATGTAGATTTTCCGTCGCGTTGCGAGATCTTAAAGATAGACTCTCTCTCTCGAAGTCCGCGGAACTGGTTTATTACAATTTCATGCTAATCTCCTCGCGAGTCCGTTTTCAACGAGATTGCTCGCGGCACACAGTAAGATGTTTGTCAAAGCCGCGGCAAAAAAGCGGCGCTCGTAAAAGTCACGCTGGATTCGTGAATTTTACACAATAGGCGAGAACGCCTCATTAATTAGCCCATAAAAATCACCAATGACACTCTTACGCGCTGCGCTGAATCAATTTCTCTCCGAAGAATTTTGCGAAAAGGGCGAAAAAGTAACGAGGAGTCCGAGGGGAGGTGCAGCGGTGCGCTCATTGTCAGGAAGCGTCAAGCCTACTTGAACGCCCCGAGATAAGAGAAAGGATTTACACGCGCCTCTTTTCTATGCACGCAACACACGCGTATATAAGAGCTGCCCGAGCACGCGATCGCTCCTTTGTCGGGAAAACTCGATGGTTCGGATCGCGCTAATTAGAGGGTGCACCTTATTTTCTTTTTTTTTTCGAAAAAAAAAAGGAAAAAAAAACAAGGCCTGATTTCATTCCGAGATTGTACACGTGTTCTTGCGCCCCGTGCGGTTTCTCGAAAATTAAATTTAAATTATTCCCTCTGTAATTAAGTGAAATATATATATATACGCTTTGGCAATTAGCAGGTACTTTGAAAGGAACGGATAAAGAATTGGCTCGGCTTTATTTGGGAAACTCTCAATTACGGAAAATCCGCGGAGAGCCTCGCCGCACAAAGAGCGATAATAAACGCTTTTCTAAAAGTCTTTTTTTAGAATTCAATATTAAATGAGGTGCGCGGCGTTTCTATTATTATTTTAATGCACACTTGTTCCAGCACGCATTATTGATATTTTATTACCGGCCATTCGACGTCTTTTACGCTCATTTACAACTTCTCACACAAAGTAATTTTGAGAAACATTACATAAATTATTACGTCTCTCCCTCTCTCTCCCGAGCGCCGCATTAGACTTGCATTTCAAGCTCTCCTCGGCGGGCGAACAACACCGACGCAATTAACCGACCGAGCCGCGACCGCACCGCGCGCCGATCCGAAACGCAACTCTCTCGCGCCGACGCGCGACATCCGCGCGCCCGAGAGTCGCGAATTAGCGCGTATTAGGAAAAGAGCGATTATGAGTTTCAGCGAAGCCGCGCGGACTGTATACCGAGAAAAAAAAGGTGTCGTAAGCGCGCGCTCGCGCGAGAAAACCGGCATTATACCGTAAACCTGTGCAAGCACGCACGCGTGCATCCCAAAGGAGGACGGCCGCGAGGAGTTTTTCGCGCGCGGGCAGCCAGAGCGAGAGAGAGAGAGAAAAAAGCGGTAAGCGCTTGATTTACGTTTGAAACGTCTCTATAGCCGAGGCGCGCAGTTTGTAACAGCGCCAAGTTGCCAGCGCTCCTTTCGACACTTAACATTATTACATACGTAATGTCGTCTCTCTCTCTCTCTCTCTCCCTCTCCCGCGAAGCTAAGCCGAGACCGGCCATTTACGAGCCTCCCGGCAGAGAGACTCGGCCGAGAGTCGACGTTCTTAAGGGAAACAGCGTTGGCAGCTCCGAGAGGATTATAGCCCGTTTTTTTTTCGCTCGTTGAATATTATCACTTTATTTGGCCGAATTATTCCTTATACTCTTTTTTTTACGCCTATTCTTTACGGGCTTTTAACGTTGCGGAGTGCAGCGAGTTTTAATTAACGAAAATTTAGCGCGCCAAGAACCAGGCGTCGTAATCGCTTATAGTTTATGGCCAGATAAAACATTTTTCCGAGCCGCTTAGAATTAATCATTTAGAAGCGAACAAAGGAGCAAATACGACTGTCAAAGCCGCCGCTCAAACAATGCCAGCGAGCTCCTCTCGTCTATTTAACAACAAGTCACCGAGGCACTTCAATAAAACGAGGGGAGACGAAGCGCCCGACAAATATCTCAATTACACTAACGAAGTTTCCATTTCCTCGGCCGCCGCCGCCGCCGCCGCCGCGAGAGAGAAAGAGAGAGACAAAAGGCCCCGCTGATTGCCTCGGCGCGCGGCGCATAACGAGCCTCTCTCGGGCGCTAATTAAAGCGGAAAATGAAAAGTGTGCGGCCAGGCCTCCCATTATCGTGTCTCGCCCGTTGAGGGGGGGCCCCGAAAGTCGTAAATCCCGAATCGGGCCTTTCCGCGGCGGCGGCAGCGCCGCTGCGGAGTATAATGTTTCGCGAAAGTAAATAAATTAACGAATTTAATTACGCGAGCGCGGATATACGTGTATATATATCGAGAGGCAGACGCGAGAGAGGCTTGTATATATATGCGTATAGGGGCCGAGAGGAATTTATTAGCGACACTTGTCCGAGCGCTTTATGCCCCCCGGCCGTAATCTTTCATTTTCCTCTCGCGCCTGCTTCTCTCTTTCTCGGCTCCCCCGTTTCGCTTCTCTCTCTCTCGAGAAGCTTTCCTTCCCCTCTCCTCGAGCTCCTTCGTCCTTCGCTCTTTCGCGCCTTGGACATTGATTTTAAATCAATGTGCTCGGCTTTTTTTTTCTTTAGATTTTACTGGTTTTTTGGCCCGGTTTTTAGGCGACGGTTCATTAGCAAAACTATGTATGTTATGTTTTTTAAATTAGTCGCCGGTGAAGCTTGTTTATTTCGAAACGTTCGAGGCAGAAATTCTCACTTTACCATTTAAAAGAGTAGGTAATGAGTTTTAAATATTATTCCAGCCGCGTTATATTGACCTATAAAACTTTACGAACCCGCAAAGCAAATAAAAGCACTCGATCCTTCCGCGAGGCTGAAAAATTTAAAATTATACACGCAAAAATTGGAAAAAAAAGACGAAGAGACATCGGGCGAGTTTAAAACGGAGCAATAGTTGCAATGCCACGCATTACACTCGGCCGCGAGATCGGCCGCGGTAAATTCACCGAGCCTCTCGACCGTCGATACGTGTGTAAACTCGTTAAATCGTCATAAAAGCGTTTTTTATTTAGATTTATAACTGACGTCCCGAGACAAAAAGAAAAAAGAAAAAAGGAAAGAGAGGAGAGCGAGAGCGAAGCTGCCCGCTGCATCGGCGCAGAATGCAAGAAACGCGAAATCTGTATATATACGAGGATTTTATGCGAGCGCGGCTTTGTTGGGGCCGGAGCGCGCGCCGAGGTGTGCGTAAACAGCATTTAAATCACAAAAGTCATTTTAGCCGTTTTACGAGGCGCGCCGCCGCCGCCGCCGCGGTGTGCAGCGGCGGAAAAAGAAATAAACCGCGCGGACGTACGCGGGGGAGCGAAAAAAGAGATTCATGCTAAGTGCCTTTACACGCCCTTCAAAAGCAGATTATTCCTCAAACGCTTTATCTTATCTCGCTGATGCCATTCTGGACGATCTCTCCCCCCTGCCCCCCTCCGAATTTCTCTCCATTATCTCTGGCTCCTTTCCCTTATTTCCTATGTTTTTACAGCGGCCGCGCGTCTGCGCAGCCGCTGATAGAGCAAATTATCTTAATCCGGACGCGCGGCCGTTTGAGAAAAGTTCGAGGAAGCTGCCGTTGCGTTATCGTTCGTTTTTTTTTAAATTGCTTGCGTAGAAGACCGGGCAAGCGATTTATCCGCTTTTAATATGTGTGTACAGCGCAATCTTTACAACTTATTCAATACGCGGTGTTGGATTATGCACAGTCAGAAGCGGTATATCTCGCAACTAATGATATTATTAGGCATTGATAAAGATACTGGGATATAGTATTAGTCAAATAAATACATTAGCCAAACCCAGACTCGACGGCAATCCACAAAATTTCCACCCGTATACATAAAGCGAAGAATTACCTCGACCGACTCCTCGCGCTCGAGCTGCGGGGTAGCCGTAAAAACTCGCCTCGCGCGCTCGCATAAACCCTCGTTAAGATTTATAAGACCGTCCTGCACGAACCGCAAGCCACCGGCCCCAGCTAATTACCCGAAGATTAGCAAGTCCGCGGCGTGTATCGGGGCGGCCCGATCTCGCGGAAATGTCGCGCGCGCGCGGGGTAGATTTTTAGCCTCGCGCCGCGGCGGCCGATTAAGTCATTTTGTATTATACACCCGCCGCCTGGGAGGCGGATGTGTGCTTTTTGCCGGCGAGGAAAATTTCGTTGTGCTTAATGTAGTTAATTAATGTAGTTTCTGGGTTATTATATAAGAAACTCTGTTGGTTAAACGTTTTTGGCGGGCGAGGGGGCTGCTCTCCCGCGCGGCTTTTTACGGGAGAGCATACCGTGCGGTGTATATGACATTTTTTGTCGCGCGCGCATGCAGCGCGGCATGGAATCGTAATTATACTCATTATGCAATGTATAATAAGGATTATAATAAGATGGTGGAAATTATACTCCTCGTTTTAGAAAAGCGGCCGGGATTTTTAGTCCCGGCGAAGTGAAAGTATATACGCCTCGAAATATATAATATCGATCTTTTATACGGGGAAAAACTGAGTGAAAATTTTTAATGAATTATCTCGGTTTAACGTACAATAAATTATCCGATGGATTTTTAATCGGTCTCCTCGAAACTCCCGGCAGTATGCTTTTCTCGAAGCTTCAGAGTTGCGGCGGCCTGACGTTTATGCGATAAAGATTGAAATTTAATATCCAAGTTTATTTAAAGCCGGAATCCAAGAGTCAATTGCCCAAACGGTAACGAGTGTATTTAGAAATACCGAGAATCCATATAGCAACGAACAGCATCCCGCCGAGCGAATATTGCAAAAGCCGCGCGGCCAAGATTACAACGCACAAAAATTGCAGCGCGAAGTAGGCGAGAGTCGGTAATTTTTTGCCTCTCGCGCCGCTTTTAAGAGTCTTATTAGGTGTTTACGAGCGTTTTGTCGACAGACCTCTCGCAAAAATGCCGCCGCGCGGACGACGCGCAGCGTTCGGCCCGATGAAGAAATTAACTCTTTTGCGAAAGCCCCGCGCGCGCTTATAAATATATTCCCTCGCGAAAGAATCTCCCGGCTTTTGTTTAATGCATTTTTAATGGACGCGTCAGCGGGGAGGGGGGGGAGATGCCTTTTAAACGATCGCGATCGTTTACGCGAGGTCGTGCGTGTAAGTAAAGCACATCAGAAATTACGGAGTACATAGCAGCTCTCTCGCGCGCGGGCAGATTGAAAAAAAAAAAAAAAAAAAAAAAAAACAGAGCCGCCGCGCGGATGTAATTACGTTCGACGGGGCGATTTTCACCGTGAAAGCCGGCCGGCGATGATGAGCGCTGAATTAAATGATAATTAAAGCGCAATAAAAATCAATTTCGGCGCCGAGGGAAAACATCGCGTAATTTGCCGGGCGTAATGATAGAGTCGCGAGGCGGCGGCTCCGCGCGCTGCATAATTCCTTGTTTATTAAATGCGGCCACTCTGTTTTTATTTATAATCACCTAATTATATTTATGAGAAAGTCGGCTTCGCGGCGCACATTTAACGCCGTATCGCATTATGTATAAATGTATGCGCAAAGCAGCGCTTTCTTTTGCAAACAATCATTTTCATTCAACACTCGAGCGGGATGTATATATATTCTAAAATTCTCGAGTGTATTACATGGAAATACCCAATTACCGGCGCGGAGCGACCAATTAAACTCCAAGCGCCAGAAGCGACGGGTGCGCATTTTTTTTTTTCGAGCCTTCGCCGTTGTTTGCGCGTTGTGTATACAAGTCGATTGCGTTCGCGCGTTTGTTTTCCGAAATATATTCCGACTTTGAAAACGGCACGTTCGCTTGGCTTTTAACATTTATATTATCATTCAAAGATATGTCATTTTCTCGTGTGGCTCGCCGGAGAGAGAGAGAAAGAGAGAGAGAGATTAGCATGCGAACGGACAAAAACTTTTAACTATGTAGTTTGCGAGTTGAAAACGTTGTTCAAGTAATTTTAACGACCCGATTAAGTCAGTCACTTACCGACAAATATATTTTTATCGAGTCGCGCGGGAGGCCATTGTTTTTTCCGCCTTTTCTAAATGTCAAAGTAGAGAGAGAGAAAAAAAGGCCAGGTGCGCTAAGTGCCGACGTGCGCTCTTTGCGCGACAGTTTACCGCCTCAAAGGTGCAGCTAATGTTTTAACCTCTTCTGCGCTGAGACATAATGTGCCGGACTGTTAATTATCAGAGCCCATTTCTAGACCGTCCGACGTATAGAATTATTTCCCAACGTCTCCGATGCAATTTTACATAACGTTAATTCTCGGCGCTCGACTTTGAAACTTATCCCACTTCCACATTTCGCAGTTGCATCCTGACCAAAAGACTTATCGGCTCGAAATCTGAAATCTCTGCCGATTTAGTCGAGATCCATTCTTAGCCCCGAAAAAAAATTTCTGCCGCGGCGATTAATAATAAAAGAAGAATGCGTTTGGGCCTCACCTGAGTCTCGGAGAGCGAAAGTGCCTGAGCCAACTGTTTCCTCTCGGCGCCGATGACGTAGTGGTTCTTCTCGAAGGCGTGCTCGAGCTTGAGCAACTGCGACGGGCTGAACGCCGTCCTTATTCTCTTTGGCTTGCGGAAGGGCTGCAGGAGGAAGCCGGGGATGTCCGGGCCTGAAATCAAAGACGATTCTTTATTATCGCGTCGTTGCTTGGGGAGTTTTTATCTCGGGTGGGGGAAAAAAGGCAAGCCTGAACGGCCATTGACAAGTCCATCAATCTTTCTTTTTTCCAGCGGACTAATGACCTCGAGACATTCGAGGAGGTATCGATGTTGATTGAGTGCTGCTCCCTGCGTTAATTATTATTCCAAGTTTCATGTAAACTTTCAAAACTCCGCTCGGATGTTTAATGATAGTTTACATAAATTCTAAATCGGTATTATGAAAGTTGTTGAGGTGCATAATGTTTGCAATTTACTCGAGTTATCTCTCGATCGGTTTTTGATTTTCTTCATTAGTAATTCAAGGAGTAATCGCGTTTCCGTTCCGAAAACGCGCGTTTATTATTACTTAACGATCCATTGGCGAATTTATTAATTCATAAACATTCGGCCGCGCCGTACTGTAATTGGGACAATAATGAAAATGCTCGCCTCGGCGGTGGTGTATCGAAATTTTCAATAATTTTCCGCTTATCGCTCGATCGATATTGATTAAATAAGCTCGCAGCTGCACTGCTTACGAATGATCCAACTATTATCAACGCTCGCTTTCGAAGATAATAAAGTAAATCGCCCGGCGATATTCGATAAACTAATAATAATTCGAAAGTCGACCAACAATTTTCTCATTCCAATGTTTCTCCCGGCGGACGATTAAATTTTACAATCAAGCCTGTAACAAAAAGCCTTTATTAACGCCCACTAAGCGTCGCTTTCACCGAATCGCCAAGAGAAGATTCCCGAAAATTCACGAAGAGCAGTAAAGAAGCGAGGAGCGAGAATTCCAAGGTGTGCGGTCAATTACAAGGGAGCGGCGCATCGTATACACTTCGCGATAAGAAGCGCGGAGGCTCGCTCTCGCTTATATACGCCGGGAGTTCAAAAGGTAATTGCGTATTCTTCGCGGCCTGCGGAAAAGGTCGAGATTAGCTCGGCGGGACCGGAAGTCGTTCGGCCACCGGAAAGGTGTAAAAAGCCCGAGGAGCGAGAGAGAGAGAGAGCGCGATAAAATTTGCGCGCGCGCCCCCGAATTGACTTTCGTCGGCTGCTGCCCCGCCGCACCGATTCCTCGCGCCTGCCGCGGTTTCCTTTTTTACGAGACGCAATTAAAGAGGAGATTCTGACGCGGTTTTACGACTCGCTGCTGCTTAGGCAAATTGCTCGCGCTTTTATAAATTGGAGCGGTTCGGAATTTCGTCGATTATTACGCGCGGTGTAATTTCGTAAAATGTTATCGAACGCTGGCGATTTTTACCTAAAGGCCGACAGAAAACATCGGCAATTTGTATCCTTAATTTAATAGGCCATACAAAAGCCAGGCATTACGGCGGCTTTTAAAGAAAACAAACAATCGCTGCCCTCCTATCCGGCGATCTTTTCAGAATCTCCTAATGACTTACTCGGCCGAATGTACACTCCATATCCTCTTCTCCCGCTACCGTTTTACGATTCCGACGCGCTTCGTTTCGCGCCGCGGCCCGATGTGAATTTTGCGCGCAACGAGCCGCGAGCCGTAAACGCCGGTAATGGACGACGCGCTTTTACCTCTTCCAAGCGCGAGAGTCTCGGAACCTGCGAGCCCATTGGTGTATAATTCAGTCGAATGCGTCTGCGAGAATCGCGGCTCGGAAGGATGGAGTAATCATTTTTTCCTGAATCGGTCTAACCGTTTTCTCGGTAAACGACGCTAATCCGCCGAGCGATGCTTCTTGCGAGATTTTAAACGACGGAGGCACTATGAATTTTCGAGAAAAAAAAGAACCTCCGCGGCATTATTACACTTCTGTTCCTCTCGGCGAGGAGGATAATAAATTTTACGTAACAGTTCCTCAAAGCGTGTTTTGCTTAGTCCAATTACTTACAGCTATTCTAAATCAATTACGTCTCCGCAATTACCTCCCGGCGGCTCCTCATCCTACTTCCGTTAACCGCGGCGAGAGTCGTTACAATTACGGCGAACGCCCTCGATTATTTAGCCGCGGCGCGCATTACGCGCAGCGCCCATCTCTCTCTATCTCTCGTTATTCTCCCGAATAACAATCGCGTCCCCGCGTCGAGTTTGAAGAAGAAGAAAAAAAGATCCCCGCGCGGCTTGATGTATCTTCGCGCGTCGCCGGGAATCAGAATGCAGCTCTGCCGCCGCGTGGAATAACTTTAGGCGAAGCGCGCGTATATATATATACGTTTCAACATCAAAGGCACGAATATCGTCCGGCGGCGACGACGACGACTCGATCGGGTTTCCGCGTCCTCGGGGAGAGCCGCGCGGCGTTTCTTGCGGAATAATTATGAGGACGCGCTTTCTTTCGATCCGCTGCCCCGCGACTTTCTAGGCGATATTCCTCGAGTGTCGGGGGGATTTACGGCGCTGGAAAGCGTAATTAAAGCAAAGGGTGTACCGCGGCGAGTGTTAAAAAAGGAATTTTAGTACCTTTTACCGACAGCGACGAAAGCACAAATCGCTCGATGCTAAAACCATATAAATTGAAACAAATATAAATCATCCGTTACAAGACGCGGCCTCGCTCTCTTATGCATCAGCTCCTCGGTAATAGGGAATTGAATGAAATTTCAATCGCAGGAGCTCTCTCGCGGTAGATCCGCCGGCCGCCGCAATTACGCGGCGATCACGCGGCGTGTATACGGCAGCTGCGCGGTCGCCTCGGGGCACGGCAGCTCTCTCGTGCACCGCCGCAAAAATCCGACGCTAAACGAGAAAAGTACTCCGGGCTACTAACGACTTACGCCTCGTCCTCGAGGAGAGGCAGCGCACGAAATCCCCCCGCCGCCGAGAGACGAGAGAGTTCGGAGCGAGTAATGCGCGGCCAATTATTCGCAATTTCCGAGGCCTGATTTATATGCACACGCCCCGGCGGACAGCCCGAGAGACGATCGTCCCCGACGAGGAGTTTTTATCGCGCTCTCTTTCTCTCAACCTCTGCGCTCCGAGGGCTTTTTCCTCCGAGTTCAATCGATTAAGCTGCGTGTGATCTCAGCTTTTTTCCAGGAGCGATAACCGCCTGCGTAACTCCCGTTTAGCGCTGAGAAAAAGATCGACGGGCTAAAGTGTTAACGGCTCGTTAAAAAAAAAAGAAAAAAGGAGAAAAAAAACGGCGCGCGAACCGCGTCGTTTCGTCAACGGAAAGCCATTGTTTTTCCATTGTTCGCCCCGGAGCGATATGAACAAAGCCGCCTTTTTGTCGCCATTATATGCACACGCGTATATACATAGCACACGCCGGCCGCGGGGACTAAACGATCGGGAAAGGAACGGCGCTGCCGCCGCCGCCACCGCCGCGCACCGCGCACTTTGCGCGTGTCTAATGGCTTTTTAATTGTTGCGTCGGCTTTCACCCGCTCGCCTCGCGCGCCCGAGCACCTCCGTGCGAGTCTGCCTGCGTTCTTTTTTTCTTCGCCGCCGCCGCCGCCGCGATCGTATATATACGTATATATACGCGTGCACGCGAGTAATTGAACGGAATTCCGCAGAGTTCTTTTTTTTCGAGTGATTTTGCGATTGTTTAAAATGTAATGATGTTAATTTTATTTCGAAAAAGTTGTAAAATGGTAAGGATAGTTTTAGGGCGGTGGACGGAAAACGTTAACGACGTCTTCATCCCCGAGCACTTGATCGTAAAATAGATTCTATACGTTATACAAAAAAAGGCACAATATCCACTCGAAAATCGTACAAGGACGCAGAATGGGACACAAAAGCCAGAAAACCTGCGCTGTCGGCGCGATTGTCATCCTCGTGAAATAGAGACGTTCGCCCGAAAAAAGGTGAGCTTTCTCACTCCCAGCTGCTTCTCTCTCTCTCCTCTTCGTCCTCCTCGCCACGAGAAGAGTCAGGCCATAGGCGACAATGGAGGTAACCATATATCCGAAAAAAGGCGAGAGAGAGAGAGAGAGAGGCGCGCACGCGCATTGTACATCGAAAGCATCACGCAAGGGGCGCCCCGCGGCGCTCCCGGCCGCCGGACACAAATGGCGCTTTAATAGCTCCGATTAAAAGGTCCGGGGGCCCAGCTTTTTGACGCGCGAAATTCGATAGTTGTTGGCTTATAAGAATGGCTCTCGTCCCGCCTTCCGTTTCTTGTCTGCTCTCTTTCTTCCTCCGGAGAAAAAGGGAACGAGAGGAAAAATGTCGCGCTACGAATCAGGCCGTGTGAGAAAGAGGGGCGCGAGGATATTTTAAGTGCGTGTGAACTATTTTTCATTAGCATAATTACTACGACAGTATATAGGAGACTGAATTCTTACAGCGTAATATATTAAATTCCCTATACGTTTATTGCATAAACAAATCCGATACGAATCCTCTTCCAAGAAGCAAAAGATTACTCCCCTCCCGAAGGTATAATACGTATCGAGTATCATTAATCGATAATGCGAATTACTCGCCGCCGGCTTGTTCGCACGTATCTCTATATAAAAGCGAGCTCACCGAGAGCAAACGGCGAAAACAAAGGGGAAGGGGGGAGGGGGGCGAAGCGCGGCGCGCGGAGGGCCTTTGTTTCCATTGGCACGGAGCGAATCGCCCGTTTCCGCGGCCGACTCGAGCCTCCCCCGGGAGGAACAAAGATGGCGGCCACTCGATTTTTCCGCCGGGACCAGTTCCGTCGCGACGACACCTCTCTCTCTCTCTCTCTCTGCCTCCCCCTCGCGCCTCTCTCTCTCCCGTCCGTTCGTCCGCCGCGGGCGGCAGGTGCGCGACGATTATGCCGATTCTTTCGGTCGACGTGTCGATCGGTTCGAGATCGTTTGTTTGTTAGGGAGATTTTTAAGCTTTTTCACCAATGTTTTTTGGTCTTGCTGTGACTTATTGCTTCGTCCAAGTGGAACAAAAATTTTACGCGTACGGCAAAGTCTGTAAATTCAATTGCATTTTCAACGGAAAAGCCAATGAGACGTACAATCTGCGGTGAACGAAGTTTGTTTTACCGCCGCATGAATTTTCATTAATATCAACGACGCTCATTGTGCAGAAATACACCGCGCGGTAATTATTTTCCGACTCTTTCGAGCTCTTTCCATAAAACGCGAATAAACGCCTATTTCGAAGCGTTAACGAATCGCAAATCCGCGGCGTCTCGGATTATTTATAAGCCACTTATTTACAGAATGGAAAAAGGAAGAAAAAAATCGATTATACCTCGATCGGCCCGCGCGCGCGCTTTAACCACGTTCGTTTTAGGACACCCGCGATATATATATATGCGCGCGCGCGCGCTCCTTCTTTCTCTCCCTCCTTCTCGTGTCGATCGGCCGTAGATGAGGTAGATTTACGATAATTGTTACGAGTAGTACGAGAAGCGCCGCGATCTTGACTGCGCGCTTTATTTACTACGATTGACCTCGCGAGATTTGCGAGAGAGAGAGAGAGGGAGAGAGAGAGAGGAGAGAGATTTATTTGCGAGCTGAAACGGCGTTAGACGAGGTTTGTTCTTGTTATTTTTGAAGCACTGCTACAAATGCGCTGACTTATTCCCTCGTAAGTGTCTTTTTCTAAGTTCGTTCTTAATAATTTAGTCGAGAGAATTCAATTTATCTCGGCGGTGCGGGGGATCCTCGAGTAATATTAAAATCAAGTTTCGGTTCGATTAATACGTTTTTCTGAGCTAATGTTTTTCTCTTGTCGTCGAAGGTCGTCGGTGGATTAAAGACGTTGGTGACGGATTTGTTATTCGAGGCAATTGAGAGAAATCGCTTTCGAATGTTAATTATCAGATTGTCGCGATGAAGATGTTTGAGAATAAAAATAAGGTTGATATTTTAAAGGCGATTTAAATTTAATTGTCTTAATTATCGAAGAGAAAATTTCCACTTTTTTCTTAAAAACTTGATCTTTATTAAAATTAGTTTGATATACAATTTTCTTAAGATTTCAGCAAGATATAAAGTAAACTAAAAGTAGTAAATCGGTCTTCTAATAACCCATAAGCATATATGCGACCAGTTCTCGTTACCGATCCTCAAAATAAATCTCGAAATTTTCGGCAAACCAGGCAGAAAGCTCAACCTCCCCGAGAGGACGTACTTGGGCTTCGATTTGAATTGATCGCACATTAGCTCCTCATAGAACAACTCGAGAGTACATTAGACTCCGCGCGGCCGCGGCGATGATCTCTCGCGCTCGAGTCGAGATATATCATCCGGCAGTTTATTGGCGACGGATGTGGGTTATTATTTTCGTAAATCACTTTAACGAGGAACTGTTCTCCGCGCTCTCCGTATATTTCTTCTTCAGCGATTATATTGCTGGAAGATAAGCGCCCGAGGTTTATTCCCATTCTTTGTTTCTCGCGCGGCAGAGTAAATCCCCGGGGTTTTCCTATATATAATACTTATTAACGGAGCAGAGTAAATATTTAAATTATCGTCGGCGTTAAATCCGTTTAAATGCGCGCTTGACCTCATTACTCGATATCGCGTTCGGTGGAAAAATTATGTATAACCCGAGGCGAGCGAGGTGTTAAAAAGGGTTGTATGCGCGTTAAAAAGCGCAGTAAATAAATATAGGTTTAAAGTCGCAGAAAAGCGTATATAACGACAACTCGTTCACGGCGGCTTTTAATTATTTAATTAGCAGCTCGAACGTTAAAAAAAAAAGAAGGCAACGCGTGGCGATCCGAATTATATTCTCCGCGTTACACCGGAGCCTTTTTCACGGTCGGCGGATCATTCAATTATAAAAGCCGCGCGCCGCGCGCAGCTCCGACAATATATATACGCGCATATACACGCGCTCATTGATTCAGGCTTCCCGGCTCGTTTCACGCTCGATTTGGTGGCTCGCTCGCGCAACCGATAAGACGCCCGGAGTTTTGCTCTGGCGGATTACGAAAAAGCTCGAGAGCGCGCGCGCGCTCCTCTGATAATGGCTAATTGTTTGTTTACGTATATTTTCGAGAGGAGCGAATTATGCAAGCTGCTATCGTACGTCCGCTGATAGATGGAGACGAGCCGACGAAAAACGCCTCGGCTCGCTTTTATATATTCTTGCTAACGATACTGGAGGACGGTGCAGGTGGAGGATGGAATTGCGCGTCACTGGCTGGAGGACGACAATTATTTTCTGCCGGATGATCAAGGTCTCGTTCGGCCTGATCTCGATGTTCTCGCCTGCAGACGCAGCAGTTCGTACGCGGAAACTGACAAATAAGATAGAACGCGGGGAATCGCAATCGGCGGCGAGATATAATAATAGCATTGTATTACGTTTTTATAATGCAGAGGAGCTGAGATTTCAACAATGTGTCTTGTTTGTCCCAGATTAAGAGGGGCATTCGTCATCGCGCTTATCGGCTTCAATTAAACTGTCTTATTAAGTATTTCTGTCTCATTATTGAGATGTTCAGCAATTTTCGAAACTACACACTGATAGAGAGTCGACGCTTTTTCTTTTGCCGTTTATTATACACTGTTTCATTGCTACAACGTTTTTCCAATGGAGCTTCGCGCTGATTTATATCTTGATTAACGAGCCGGCTCTCATTATTTATTGCAAAAGCTTCATTATTTAACGCACGGAGCAACAGGGTTTATCGAAAAAGTGCGAAGCGTTATTTATTAATTCTAACGGTCTGCGTGTGTATATTGACGACGATGACATGCATAAATTGAATACGCCGCATTTCGAAACCGACAATTTACAGCGCCATTAATTCAAGCTGCAAATTAATATAATTATGCAAATCACTTTATAAACCTCGTTTAATGTGTCTCTTGGAAAGGTTGGAAGACTTTTTTTTTGTAAGTTAGAAGGTTTTTTTGCAGTTATAATAGCACCGAGAGCCTCACCGTCTTTGACAAACTTCAAAACGTAATGAAGTGCAGTTCTGTAATGTATGTACAGTATACCGAGCTATTTATTCTCGATTATTGCGTGAATAAATGCTTTTGTAATTGCAATTATGATTCCGAGTACAAGATAACGGCGGAAGTTTATAAAATATTCGATAAGGAGCTGCGTTTAATGTTGATGTGTAATATTTATATGGTCGACTGAACCTACAACGACATTGAGGATAATGCGAATTAATCGCGTTGGTATTGATAAAATATTGTATTAGTCTTGAAGCAAACGTGGCATATATTATTTAATCAATGGGCTTAATATCTTATTTATGATCAATTGTATTCTCGACAGTTTTTCGTACTGATTTGAAAATTACTTTGTGTATTGAAATGTAAATTCGTCTGTGAGCAAACTTTAAAATAAAATCGTGAAAATTGAATAAAAAAAAAAGAATAAATAAAACAACTTTTGAACTGTACAAATACTTGTATTGACGTACCCAATTAGCTTGAATGAAACATAAGATACTACACGAATCCTACAGCGCTCACCTCGATCCTAACAATGCTTCTAATTAATAGCAAATATATTTATGCAACCGTCTCGATCGTTCATCATCGACAGAAAATCATCTTATAAATCAGCCTCAAGACTCACCTCCCGGAAATCTCTGGGGAAATATGCGGCCGTGCCTGGAGATGAGCCACGGGTACAAAGGATAACTGTCCCTCGGCGGCTGATGCGGATGGGGCGGCGGGTGGGGCCCGGCCGGGCCGCCGGCGTGCGGGTAGGGCCCGTGGGGCGAGCCGTGGTGGGCCTGGAGGGCGACGGCGATGTTCGCCGCCTGGAAGTGCTGGGCCGCGGCGATGTTGGCCGCGAGGGCCAGGTGCTGGGAGTGGTAGTCGCTCTGGGCCTGGGGCCCGGTGCCGGCGTGCGCCGCGCCCGGCAGGCCGTAGAGCGTCTTGAGCTGCTCGGCGGCGACGGCCGCCGCCGCGGCCGAGGCACCGACCGGCGGCGGGCCCAGGTAGTTGGGGCTGGGCCTGACGACGCCCGGCGGGGGCTGCGGGTGGCTGGCGGCCGAGGAGGGCGGCAGCACCGGGGACTCACTGTTTCGGCTGGTTATACGGTGCGCGGGCGGACTCGGCGAGTCGTTCGGCGTCGATCCGCCGCTGTGGCTGCGATTCGTCAGGGATCGCGCACTGTAGTCCAGGTGGTGGTGACTGGACCTGTGCTGGCTCTGCTGCTGCTGCTGCTGCTGGTGGTGGTGGTGCTGCTGGTGGCTCAGTCGCTGATTCAGGGGATGGTGGTGGTTCTGGGACTGCTGGTGGTGCTGCGGCGTGAGCGAGTGGTGCTGGGTGTGGTGCAGCTGAGAGGGCGTCCGCCGCGAGTTCGGGTAGGACTCGACCGAGGAGCTCCTCGAGAGGGGCCTGTCCGACTCCTCGGAGTGGGCCCCGGGCGAGCGGGTGCCGCCGCTGGCGAGCCTGGCGCGGGCCCGGGCGATCGGGGAGCTCGAGCCGCCGCCCTCGACGACGTCCTGGGGCGAGCCGTCGTCCCGCTCGACGATGTCCATCCTGTGCTCGGAGAGCCGGGTGGTCGAGGAGTCGTCGGCGCTGTCATTGCGACCGCGTCCGCCGCCTACGATCGAGTCGATGCTGAAGCCGATCTTCGGCTTGGAGGGCACCGGGACTATTGGCGTCGGCGCGAGCGGCATCATCGTACGCGGCGATGCGACGCCCGGCGATGCACTCCCGATCTTTAGGATCACCTTGACGGATTTTCGGGACCACCTCGAGGAGCACCGAGGAGATGGCCGGCTGTGCTACTGGCTAACGTGAACGTGTCCGTACTCACTTAGGTTTCGCGCATTTTTTTGTTTCTCGTTCGAGCGGTCGCCGAGAGAGTGTCCTGTCGCCTGGAGACCTGGACGCGGATTGCAGATGCCGCCGGCGATGGATCGACACTGTTATATACTCAACACTGACCAGCGATCGTCACAAGTACATGGCAGAGCTGTCGCCGCGAGGTTTCTTCAATTATGGCAAAGACTCTCCGCATCTCTCCGACTGCCAAGGGCCAGTGCAATGAATCACGCGCACTGATTCAACCGAGAAGCACTCCGCTATATCGATCGGGCACAAAGTCGTAAATACACTGGCAAGTAGCACTGCTCTCCTCTCGGCCGTTACGTCCGCAACACTCGCGTCACTTCAGTCGTGTTGCGTTGCTTTCGTACGAGGCGAGTCCGTGCTGTGCAGTTCCTGCTGCCGTTGATCGAGAAGCCGACGGGGCTCCTGTCCGGCGCTGCGCGAGCGGAGCGAGAGTGACTCGGGCAGAGTCAGAGAGAAGCGAGAGCGTGGCTCTCCCGGACACTGCTGGCGCGAAGGCTTGCTGGTGTTTGAGAGAAAATTACCGGCTAAACGCCGCTCTCCCCGGCGGACTCGCTCGCTCGGCGGCTGGCTTGGTGGGGGGGAGCCGGGCCTACGCCTCCCACTACCGACCGAGAGCTCGCGCGCGGCCGCCACCAGGAGCGCGGGAGTCAGCGACGAGAGAGAGAGAGAGAGAGAGAGCAAAACGGCGGACGAAGGCCGGGGGGCGTGGCCGGCTGGGCGGGGCGAGGGAGCCGCGGTGGGGGCGTGGCTGGGGAGGCGGCCGATTGGTCGTCGGTAGGGGGGTGGGGCCCCGGAGCGGCGAGGCGCGACCCGCCACTGGACGGGAGCGCGAGGAGTGGGGGGCGGCCTCGCGAGGGGCCCCGGTGGTGGGGGCAAATGAGCTGGGGAGCGCGAGCATTAGTCCGGCCATGGAGCTCTCGCTCTCTCTCTCTCCGTCTCGGCAGTCTCTGGCTTTGTTGCTCTCTCGCTCACAGGCTCTTTCTCGACTTTTTTGCCGAGCGATGAAAATGAGCCGTTTAATTAATACGTCTGGCTGAGAAGCTCGACGGAGAGAGAGAGAGAGAGGGGCTCGAGGGTTTCTCGTCACGCGCGTATGTGTTCTTTTATTGTAGCGGAGGATGGATCGCGAGCGCGAGGGGAGGGGAAATGCCTTTTTATCTCCGCTACTGAGCTGCTGCGCTTTTGTCGCGATGTGTGCGTGCACACAGCGGTGCGGCTCCGGTGTACGCGCGCGTCCTGCTTTTTTCGAACGAGCTACATTTTTTTTCCGCCTCGCATATGTCGCTGGCTAACTTATATATGTAAATGCGTTTATTCATCGCGGCGAGCGAAAAATGTAAATTCGCCCGTGGCGGCCAGATTGTCGTATTATTATGAATTAATTCATTATTATTAGTTGTATTTTTATCGATTGTTTTATTGCTTTATGGCTGCCTTTTTTGCACAGCTTTGTCTCTTTGCTCATGTCAATCTTGGTAAAAATGTTAGTCAGTTATAGTTGTAGTGCGACGATATTAATTTTTAAATGAAACAGATTTATTTTTTTTTTTTAGATAAATTCTTGAATTTTTTTAATATCGCTATAAAAAAAAATGAAAAATTATAGCGTCGTACAAAATGCAAATTACGTTTTCAATACGAGCCACAAAAAGGGGAAAAATCTTGTCCGTCACAGACGATAACTTAGCATCAGACTCGGTTGATAGTCGTGTAATTTAACAATTTCGCACGTCAATCGGCGACGTGCACGCGAGTGAAACACGCCAAGCGTCTCGCGCGTACGGGTTTTCCTCAAATTTTTCTTCTTTTCCAGTTCAGTCGCAGAAATCGAACGACGTCTTACTTGGCGCACGCGAAGAAACGCGACCGCGTAATGAATAGTTCGGGAATTTATGCGCGCAAAGCGGCACGAAATTGCGCAGATAGGAAGGTTGAGTAACGGCGATGCAAGGCTACTCTCGGCAGTTATATGGTCAGTCGGGGGAACTTCCGTGCCAAAAATTCCCGCTGGTATTATGCGCCAATCGATATAACGCGCTCAGAAACAATCAATTTGAAATTCCTTGCACAATATAAAATGGGGTTTCCTTTCTGGAATTGAAATTTAATCCGTTAAATTAATACGTAAAATGGAAATTATACATTTTTTCATTTGCATATCGTTTCGCAATGACCTATTCAATTTTTCAATTAAATTTTGAAAACATTGTAGTTAAACTTGTTTTGATATTAGTTATCGTTCGTAATGGAATGCTTTAATTAACTTTTTAATACAGCCGCCAGATGAACCAATCATTAATCGCTAATCGGCATATTTTCAATTGATGTTCAAGGGTTTAATCTCTATGTAGCCATATTGGTTGGTGACTTGCACACAGAGTGCCTTTATTTATTTATTTATTTAAAACCAGAAATGATCTACAAAACCTCTACAGAGGTAGAGAAAACTACCTATTACATAGATCCGGTATAATAATAAGAAAACTTACAACTAAGATGCTTACAGACTAAGATATAAAATAATATAAGTATAATATAAGTATATATGTGTTTGTGCAAAAAGAGCATAATTAAGTACGCTTAGAATTTTATCCTCATGTTCAAAAACGCAAGTCCAACAGAAATTTGTAACTTGTGACAATTTGACTTTATATAGCAGATTTTATCCATTTTTCTATTTTATTTAGATTATAAATTTTGCTAATATCTAGTTTTTTTTATATTTATTTGGTAATTAATTAAAAATATTTATTGCTTTAATGTAGCTGTTTTTATTACTAATTTTTAACGGAGTTTTAGGTAGAATTATATATTTCTTTCTGGTAGCGCTGTTAGTAGTCACGAAACTATTTTTGAGTGTATCCTAATAATAGCGTTAGTGATTCAAAAGAGAATAGCTGCTTAAGGTTCATTGGTTTTTCATCTTTTGTAACAAAGTTATTTTTATTTACAATTTTTAATATTCTATTCTGCAGATTTTGAAGCATACGCAGAGTGCTATAATATGCCCCACCCCAAGCAACTATTCCATAATTAATCAAACATGGAAAAAGGCATAGTAGACCATACGCAAAGTCTCAGTCGTCATTACTTTTGATAATTTTCGGAGGATACAAATGAGACATTTGGTTTTATTGACCAATAGTTGAACATGTTTATCCCACCTTATATTTGAGAAAAAAATTATCCTTAGGTATTTACTGAAGAGAACTTAGACGTTTCGTCCAAAACTACTAGCGTGGACTCCTCAGTAAGGCATTGGTAGCTTATATTAGACACCCAGCACGCAGGCTTATTATCATTTTAAAAGATTCATTGATAACAATAATATTAATAATATACTCGAAAAAACACAATTAAGTAATGCTTGCTTTAAATTGCGGAAAAGAGGAATTTGAATAACGTGCATGCCTGCAAAATAGGCACTTGAAGAATAAATGGTTTGAATTAAAATTTTCTTGTAATTGACCACTTTTAAAGTTTCATTCTCGCAACTATCATTAAAACGTTATTCTGCAACTGCAAAAACTAGTTCGAAAACCGTGCTCGATCTAGATCAATCACTATCGCCTGATAAAATGCTCATTTTACCGCACTTTATCACTATTTACTTTGTTCTGCAATTATGTCATTATTGAATCTAAACACGCTCCCGGATGCGGATAACGCAATTCTAATAACTACCGCGATTACTTCAAACCTTTCTTTAGATTTACAACACAATTCGAAGACTAAATAAAATAATATCTTTCTCGTGTTCACTGCCTTCCTATTACAACATTGATAACCAATAAATAAACGTAGTTGTTAAAAAAAAAACAACATTCTATTCCCCATATTAAACTCGATTCGTCAAAGTCGCGAGTTTACATCTGTTTACAGCGACTCGCGGCACCTCTCGCAGCGAAGCGCCGTGCGGCGAAAAGGCGGAGGCGGCGCGGGACGTTATCGCGGCGCGTGGGTGCTGCTCGGAGCCTGGAAGGTGGGTCTCTCTCCCGTCGACGGCGGCGACGATAGCAACATGGCGGCCTGCTACCGATGCAGAGAGAGAGAGAGGGCGAGTAGGGATTCCGGGAGCGAGGAGGAAGGGGAGAGCGGAGCGGCCTACCAGTCGTTGGGTATTCTCCTTTTCCTTGCCTGATTTCGCCGCGTCTCCCCGGCTGTAAAACGTCGCGATCCTTATTTCGTGCTCTGGGCTCGGTTTATGTGCAGCCTCGCACTTGCTGCCACGACGGGATAGGACTCGTCCCCGACTATGTCAATAAGTGCCCGCTGCGAATGGGCTTGCGCGTAATTACCGCTCGGAGACACGGCGAGGTAGAACTGTCGTCGTAGATGTTTTTAAAAGTAAAGGGCAGAAGATTTTCGTTTTATAAATAAAGAATGAAATATAATGTTAATAAAGATTTTTGTAAAGTTTTGGTTCTATAATCATAACTTTAGGTAATTTTGTATTACCGATAGCAGTTAGTTAAATAGGCAAATCACGTGTTGCTGGTTGCTGTTATTATTTTATTCGATGTTTATTTAAAAAATTAAATTCATGACTTTTCAACCACTCTAAAATGGCCCTTATCAAGAAGGTAACAGTGTTTAGTTGTCAGTAAAACTTGGATAACATACTCCATACCGTCACGTCGTTTTGAATAAGACTCATTAGATTGGTTGAAAAGTCGATAATTTAATTTGTAAGCATCTTGAAAGTTTTTTTACGTGAAACGACAAACGTATTTCTTTGCAATTATAATTGTAAGGGTATTAATTTCCGTAAAAACAAAAACAATTTAGGTATTTTTACTGTTTCTCGTACAGTGGTATATTGTCAGATTTCATATTCGTTGTGGTAAAATCAGCGAGTCGAATTACTAGCGGATTTGTATTATTTCATACAGGCTTTAGAAAGTTTATCTAATTTGTTTTACTGTATGAAATGTTTTCATGTTTAATTAAAAGGTAATAATTAATAAAAAAAAAAAACACCCCGTAATAAAAACATTATTACATGTTTTTGTTATTTTATTCTTTTATTATAATAACTTTTACATCGCTTATAAAAGTTAAGTTAAACAGTAAACTCATCAGGACAAAGTAATTATGTCGTGCACCCTTTACAAATATCAATTCTAAATTCATCATTATACAATTTTCATCAGTCCTCTTTTTATATTGTAAATATTTATTTAAATATATTTCATAATGATGCAACTCAAAGGTAAAGGAGAATATTACTGTCTGTTTCGCTCCCCTTTTTTGCAGAAGCGATTTAAAGTAAAATTATATTTTACCCAATCCAGTACAATAAATTGAAAGAGATTTCAACAAATTTTTAAATGTTGAAGATAATTACGTTGCCATAGTCCTATATATAAAGTTTGCCTATCTTTTAAAAGATGCTATCAAATATAATAAATCAAAATAATAATAGAAAAGCCTTCCAAGTCAAGCATATAAGACGCTGCAAAGCGTTTTCGCGAAATCGACATTTCCTTGCGGTATAAGAATAGGCGATGGAATCGCATTTCTCTGTCTTTTGTTTGGATCACCCCTCTGGATTCCATTTCCATACAATACCGTTGTGTACACACGTATATATATATATATACGCGTGCAAACCTGCGCGGGAGAGTTTGATCTCTCTCCAAGGAAAAGTCGAGAATGGACTTGTGAAACTGAATCCGAAAGCCGAGAGCTGGCGAAAAGTGAGACTGTTACCAAACAATCGTTTCAATTATATCGAACTTTTTTTTTGCTGAAAAAACGAACACGCTCGACGCTCGTGTACGTTGGGAAGAGGGTACGTTTCTTGAAATTTTGTTTGTATTTCGCTCAATTTGAGCTTCCCAACGGTCTGAGCAGTTTTTGACAGTTATTTAGAGCGAGAAAAGCCTGCAGCGTGTCATAAATTTACTAAACTTATACTAAAATTTAACATATTTTTAGTAACAACTTAGTAAACCATGCATAATACTAAATCGGACGGATCCATTAGCTTGATACGAAAAGGCAGTAGTTCATGAGCTGTCTAAGCTTCAGAACACTATCAAATAGAAGTTATACTATAGAGGACAAAAGAATTAAGAAATTAAATATTAGATTTCATTAATTGTAATTAATTGTAAAATTCCTAATTCTATTCTTTATACATCAAGAACCAAATTATGGAATTCTATTCTACTAACAATAAGGGATTCGTCAATAAATAAAGCTTTCAGGAAAATTTTTAAGAAACATATACGCTTGCTTGAAAGCACTGAGAGAAGCTATTTAGTTGGACTAACATTAATTGGGGCTAATACAAACAGACCGAATTTAGAAAATCGCGAATGCCGAGATTTCAAGCATTTGGAATCATGAGCTTTCTTCCTTATTGCTCATGGATGCAATCCTATTGAACGACTAAAGAAGTTGAATCAAATACTATGGAAAGAAAGTCAAGGAGTGTTATAATCTCTACAAATCAACTACATTACCTTTTGCATTGTCATCCAGAAAATTAGTGTTTAGTTTTTAGTTTTATATAAGTTTTAATTTATTTATAATTTAATTACCTTAAATTTTACTCTTTTTCCATTTTACTATATATAAATACATCGAATAATGCCAATGAAAATTATAACTGAAAAATTTTATATTGATCCGCGCTTCAGGAAAGAAAATTCTAATAAAGCGCTAAATAAATGTACTTTTAAATACATAAGTTTTAGTATAAATATAATATGTACAATAAGTTTTTGGCATATTGCAAAATGTCTTTCCGTTCTTCAAAAGCATAACAATTTTTAATAGAACCTGTTTATTTGTATAGAAAATAAATTGAAAACTTTTATTTAAGTATACGTATGTGAAAGGAATTGTGAAGGTAATTTTTTTTAACAATTTTAAATTATAATAAATAATTATTTTATTAAAATTCAGTTAAAAGCTGAAAATTATGCGTATAGATATTTAAAATCTCTCACAGGCAAAAAATAAATAGGGCAAATAATGTTAGAACGCATGATTTTTTAGACTTCGCAACGCTTAGTTTTCCTATATCTATTATACATATATGTTTACGCACTAATTTTGCCTGATCGGACTTTATTATACGAAACTCGTGCCATATAGGACTTTTTAACAAATCGCAAATTTTTATCAATTAATTGATAAGTATCAATTAATTGATAACTACGACGCAGGTTCGGATTGGAAATACCGATTAAAAACGATTTCCGAAAAAATCGCCCTAATCCGGATTCGAACCCGAGCCCATTTGGGCAGCGTTGCTCTCACGGGCACTCCGATAGTTACGACAGGCGCCATCTGTTGAGAAATAGCGAGACTACGTTAATGAAGAGACTAAAAAGTAAAAAAGTAAAAAAAAAACTCAATTCAAATTGTGATTACATTTTAGTTAAGTATACAAATCTTAAATTATGCAACTATAGTAAATGTATCGATGTGATTTTAACAACATTTTATATATAATTGTACTTTTTATGAAAATTAATTCGTTTGCTCAACATTTTAAGATAATTTTATTTTTAACTTTATTTTTTTAATATATTCCAATTAATTTTTTTAAAACGTTGAAAGGAATGTCTGATTTTCTTATTTTTAAAAAAGAATATCTTAAATTCAAATTTTTAGCTAAAGAAGTAACAAAAGGCCCATTACTATAACATTCTTTCAAACAAACAAATTTGAATTTTTAAATTATTTGATTGTACCCTCTTGATACACCAATCTCCAATATTAGTACAATTTTTTCATTCACGTAATCTATATACTATAAAGTTTTACCAACACTTTGTTTGAGATTTTCATTTTTATATTAACCCGGAGAAAACCAACAGAATTTTTTTCGTACCACAATTAACATCGTTAAATCTCCCCCGGAGCACGCAAACCGCACATAAGCATCGAAGGCTCCGAGCAAGAAAAAGGGAGCAATCTCGTCGGAGCCTCGCACGTGGTATTAACATTGATTCGAGACGTTTCATCCGGCGGTGATTGGGCTTGTGCGCGCGCTGCTTCATTATGGCTCATTACCACGCCGAGCCTCCGATATCCGCGGCGCGGAGCGAACGCACCGAGCTCGCTCGCATACCTGCCGTATAACGTGTATATGCGCGCGCGAAAAAGGAAGAGCGAGCTCGAGAGGGAGCGCGAGAGGAGCAAAATAAAATCATCTCCCCGATAATAAATACTCGCTCTCTCGGAAGATTCCCTTCCCGAGGGGGAGGTGCCAACTCGAACCGAGAATTAGCGGCTATTTAAGCAAATTGATCGGCCTGTCTCTCCTCTCTCTCCCTCCCTCTCTCTCTCCTTCTCCGCTCTCCGCCGTCGGACCGTTGCGTGACTATACGATGCACGCGTATATATATATAGGCGAGTGCGCGCAAAAAGTGCGCCGAGTTTGCTCTCGGGCCAGCCGCGATATCGGGGGAAGAAAATTTCTTTTTTCGAGCTGCGCGCGCGGAGAGCCGCTCAAATTTATGCTGATTAAAAACACGATTTACCAGTTTTCTGCCGACAATTCTCCGCGCCGCGCTGCGACGTACACACAAGCGCTAACTTTTTTCCCTCGAGGTTCGGGGTTATGTAAAGAGGGGCTTGCTCCGCGTTGATTCGCAGGAGCAGCTACTTTTTTCGGTGTAATATACTTAAAGGGCGATTGATTCTTTTTAAATATAACCTCGAGTAAAATGGCCGGTGGAAGTTATGAAATTGTTTATTTTACAAACTAAATGGACGAACCTCCTCAGAAAATAGGACGAAATTCGACAATTCTTTTCGAGAAAGAACCAGTTTTATTACAGCGAGAAAAACTTTCGATAAGTGTTATGTATTACTCGTAAGTTCGCCGGAAAGTGCTGATTGTTTAGTTGATAGGTAACCCGCGAGTAATGGAGTGCTAACAGCCGGCCACCGCACGGCAACTTTTGACCGCTCTCGGCTTATTACATCCTCTTAGCCTTGCGGTTTCGCACCTTACTATACTTATTACTCTATTTATTTTATAATTTCGACGATTTAATATTTCGGAATTTTTTATTATCCAGCAATTTTGGTAAATAAAGACTATAGAATATAGATTCAAGTTCAAATCTAAAAATTAAACTATTTAAAATAATGGAAAGTTAACTTCTAATCTAGTAACCAGAATGTTCTCGACAGGCTTTTACGTACTAAACAATTAACACGCCATTCTCGAGTACTTAAACTTGAAATTACTCCGTCCGACAATAATTCGAACACGAATTTCGGAGCTCCCAAAAGGCGTGCATTTCAAATATTCGCAAGATCCATCGTCCCGCTTTATCCGCGCGCCTCTCTAACTCGCAATCCTCGCGGGCTCGACTCTCAGCGCTGGCAGCGAGAGAGAGAGAGAGAGAGAGAGAGAGCGCCGAGTTGAAATATCGATATCTTAAAGTGCAGCCAGTGCACACAATTAAAATTAAGAGCAGCCAAGAATGCATAAAGTGCAAGGCAAAGGGAAGGAGAGCAAAGGTCTTTTTGCCGAGGGTCGTAATCGAGTTGCAGCGCGGAGAGTCCAGACCCGAGGCCCCTCATCATCCTCATCATCATCATCATTATCGTCTCTCTGCCTCTCTCTCTCTCTCTCTCTCTGCCTCTCTCTCTCTCTCTTTCTCTCCACTTGGCGCACGGCGTGTTTGCTCTGCGGCGAGGCGCTTCGGCCGAACAAACAAAATGAGAGCAGTCGGAACGGAGCCCGTCATTACCGGGTTATTACCTAAGTATCGGTCGGAGAGGGAGAGAAGACGATCGGTCCGGATAAAAAATTCATTCCTGCGTGCTCTCGGCCCTCTGAAAGCCTCTTTATTATCTCCTCACCTTAGCGCACCTCCCTCCCCCCCCTCCTCTCTCTCTCTCTCTCTCCCTTTCGCTCTCTTTCTCGCTCGTATATATATATACTTGCTCGCAAAAGTTTGGCTTTTTCAGACGCGGGAAAAAAGGGAAACGAGCGGACTCGCGGGCACAAAGTGCCAAAGACGTAAAACGCTAATGTGTAAGTCGATTTTGAAAAGAGAGTAATTGCCGCTGAAAGGCATTAAGCAAGCTCTCTCTCCCCTCTGCTCTGGTCAGTAGATGTAATGATGATGTACCGAGTTGAGCACCTTACGAAACTTTTCGAGCGGCCTGGCTTCGGAGTTACTATATATAATAGTGTTTTAAAAATAAATTTTTCGTCAAAATTTTTAGTTTCTTTTGAATAAAGAAAAGAACAGTAATTTTAATGGGTTTACTTCCGTTGTGAAGTTTAAAAGACAGTTAAAAATTTTGAAAAATCATACTTCAGGTCTCTAAAAATTAATATTTTATCAAAATTTTGTTAATGGTTACAAAAATATTTCAAACAAATGGATATTTTGACAATGTTTGAATGATTGCACGTTTAATTTTTAATTGTTTATTAAAGAACTGGATATTCGAAAGATAGTATTCCGCGATATATTCCATCGAATTCGTCACAAATTATACGCACACATTTATTTTATTGGCACAATTTATACCGTAATATACATAAAATACTTATAGATCTCGTTTTAAAATCTTTATTACCACCATAAAGTAAGATTATTCGAAGTATATTTATGTAAATGAAGTAAAGCTAATGGGCACACCGTCACATTTCCAATCACTTACTTTGAGAAACGACCGGCGGATTACCAACAGCTCTTCCTAAAAAAAAAGCTGGTATAACGAAATTTCAAAACCGCCGGAGTGTAAATAACGATAACATCGGGCACTATTGCAAGGGGAGTCCGTCGCCTTCTTAGCTTTTTCTCGGACGAGAAGCAATATCAACATCGCGCGCTTAAAAATGAATTACAGACGCGAGGGTAAATAAATACGAGTTCTCGTTTCAATTCTTTCATTCGTTTTTTTTTTTTTTTTTTTTTGTTTCACGTCGGAATGCCGACACCCATAATCCAATAAATCACAATCCAATTTCGAGCGCGAGATATCAATCGCGGCGCACGCGCTCAATTGAGTTTCGCGCGAAATTTGCTCTGACTACACGTCTACGTGCGTGCACTCGAATGTCCGTGCTTGTTACTTCACCTCGACCCTTTTCATTTCCTGTTTTCTTTCGATCGTATTTTTTTTTCGTTTTTCTTTTTGTTATTTTTCGACGATTTAAAATTCTGTACTATGCGTGCCAAATATTTTTATTTTATTACGGGCAAGACCGATGCAAAGTCTGTACACCCGCGAACGTTAGTTCAATTTTATGACGAAAAAAATGAAAGAACTATGATAGGGTAAATTTGCAATTCGATAATAAACGATTTTGTCTAAGGTAGATTAAAATAAAGAAAAGTAACTGGTTGACTATACGTAACTTTTAAATTCACTGATGTAAGTTGACGTTCCAATAAATATACAAGTTAATTTTTATTAAATACGCAGTACTCAGCGTCTTTTTTAAAACTTGAATCAATCAACATTACTGTTTAAGCTTCTTCCTCAAGAAATATTTTGCACGAATTTCGACTTCTTTAAAAATTCCTCAACACTCCAATAGAAACCCATGTCCTAAAGTAAGTCTTATACAATATAAAATGCAATAAGTTCTCTCTCTCTCCTTAGCTTCATGAGGCAATGGATGCAGATAGCCGTGCCTGCCCGTCGACTCCCTGGCCAGGCCGGACGATCTTTCTCGGACTCCGGCGCTCTTGGCACACACGATTTATAAAGCAAACACCGCGCGGGCACCCTGCAATCAATGAGGGCCCCGATCGCTCCCCCCCTCCCCCCCTCGCGCGCATTTCCTATCGAGCGGCCGATCAGCCGCGATCTCCGAGCCGAGAGCTTGCACCGTACTTAGGCCGCACTTGCCCCGTCGAATAAATTAATAGCTCGTCATATTTCGTTCCTCGGCTCGCGCTTTTTTAAAAAAGAGAAGACTGGCTGCCGCTGAGTGTTATCGGATCTGCTTTGTGCTCGGTTGGAAAATCTTCATTTGCAGGTTTTTTTTCGAACCTTTCTTTTTTGACGCTTCACCTCGGGAAAGCAGTTGACAGCAAGCGAGACTAGTTTCTTTCTAGTGTACAGTTTTTTTTTAATGTAAAATGTTGGCTATTGATTAGAAATTAAGAAAAATATTTTAAATAATTTTTCTTAATCTTACTACTGAATTGTGTGGTAAATTTTTCTGTAGACAAATAAAATTAAAAATTTTTTAATTCGCATTAAAACATTTTTATGATTGTAAATGATTTGAATGATTTTATAATTTCCTAATTTTTAAGCCATTTCTTACTTGAATATGATTTTGTCGCTTAAGTTTTAAAAATCATTATTCACTGAACACTTAGCTAAAAATAAAGTAGTGAGGCCTTTGATTTTGAGGCCAATTCATCAAAACTTGTATATAATTTATATTGATTAGATGGCAACGTAATTGATTCCATCCATTTTTAACACACCATTTTCAATATTGGTAATTGAAGAAGACAAAGGATTAAAGGAAACCTTTCGCGAGAAGCCAAGAACACTAATAAAGAAAGCGATTGGCCACAGCCCGAACTATGCGAGAGGCCTTAAATATTCTACAGCAAAAAAGAAGCTTTAGCATATGCAAGCGAAAAGAAGTATCAACCAGTCGAAAAAGAATGCTTTAACCGAAGTGGATGGGCAACGCCCCGCGGACCTAAACTGTTGGTAGACAGTGGAAGCGGTTTGTTTAGATGCCGATCTAATGTGCGGAGCAACCCATAATCATCCTCAAAATATGGGAGGGCACGAATGCGTCACCAGTCGTCCGAGTTCAGAAGTATACGAATTACGGGCAGAAATAATGGAAAGATGAAGGCAATAAATAATATTGTAACTTTTGACGACTTTTTTTTATTAACAATTGCTAAAGCTAGATTTTGCCAAGTGAAAAGTTAATGGAAAATCGGATAAAATCTTTTGCACATAGCGTGCTTAAAAATTTAGTTTAAAATATGTTCCTTATATAAATTAAATTCAAAACTGCGGAGAAACATTATTTAAATAGATCGTTAAAAATGCTATAATAAGTAGAAAATTATATTTTACCATTATTATTTTACTTCTTTTCTTGTAATTAAGTTCAACATTTCTAAATTTGAAAAAAAAAAAAAAATAGAAAACCGCAAACGGTGTATAAGAGAAGCCCAAAAGACGTTGGAGAAAGGAAGACGCAGAAGCGTCGGCAAAAGAGGTGGGTTCTGATATAAATTTTTGATGAATAGAATGGGATATAATAGAACAAGTACGTAGTACTCCATTTGGAAAGCGAAAAGAGAAAATTTACAAGTCCTTGTTCATAAACTGTTGGCTCGAAAATCGATCTACTAATAATTTATTATCACGCTGTCTGCAACTAAAAAAAGATATTAAAATTTTTATTCTATATACTGAGAATTTTCGAGAAAAATTGTGCCCTAAATTAGGCTAATTGCAGGACACTGTGATTTTTTTGGATACTCTTTCACGGGAAGACAAAAAATTTTGAATGAAAATTTAACAATGGCTGAATATTATTCTCTTTTTCGGTGTTTCACAACACGACAAGGGCCAGAACTTGTAAGAATAGATTTTCTTTTATTTTACTATTGCTTTTACACTGAGAGAAATGGTATATTAAAATTTATTATATATATGTATTAATTTTTACTATTTTATAATATAGTTACGGTGGGACATACTGACGTATGAGAAAAATTACTATATAAAATATTAAAAATTAATATACATATATAATAAATTTTGATACATACATATATTCTCTCAGTGTACAATTAATTGAAAATATGAATAACCTATTTATTTTTTAGTTGGTTCAGGATTTCTGTTGTCTACAACCGAATGCTGGTGATTTTCTAAATAGATGGTCCTCAGTATTAAGTTTCTTCGTAAATCTCTTATTAAACCTCTTATTTCTGGAGAAGCTAACACTGTCATTAGGGGATAAAATCACGCGTGTTTACAGTTTTTGCAGCCATAAATGTTTTACTAAAGACTATTCTATTAAACACTTTTGCGTTATGTTAATTTCAAGGTAACTTTGTATATTTGTCATTCGAAATGTGGAAGAACGTATAGGTCGTTCAATAATTTTAGAAATTACGTTAATTTATATCGATGTAGCAGTACCTGCTTAGTTTTAAGGATATAAATCAACTAATCACTTTAAAGACGTGTATTTTAATGAACATATGTATTTATAGAAAATTATTACCTTCGAATTTTGAATTATAGTTTTAGCAGAAAATAATTTAACATCTTTTATTTTAACGCACATTGTTATGTGTATAACAAATAATAAAAGATTTTTTATAAAAAAAAATTGGTCTTTGTGAAGGGACAAAGTATGATTTAATAAAAAAATTTTAATTCAATTTTCGTCGGCTCATTTCATTAAAAAATACCAAATATAATTTCTTATTTTTAGTAAAATTTTAATTTATTTTTTATTTAGTAATTTATTTATTTATTTATCCAGATAATTACAATGTAATCCTACAGGCAATTTATTACCTGAGCGCAGGCTTGGTATTAATATCGAGATCTTAAAAACTATTTATTAAAATGAAATTTAATTTTTGTTTACTCACTGAAAAAAACATCAAACTTAGCGACTACAGTTAATTTAAGAGCTGCTTCCCCAAATTTTTCAGTATGGAAAATTTTTAATTAGTTTTCGATTAAAAAGTCGTCTAATGCGACTAATTTTTTCTCAGGTGGCGCTGTAAAAGTGTAAAAGTATTTATATATTATAAATTATAAGTAGATTATAGGAACTTTTAGGAAATTTGAATAAAAAAAGGATTGTTAATAAATGTTGATTTATTTGAGGTCGATAAACAACATTTATTACATAAGAATGAAAATATGAATTAGTAATTGATATCTTAAAAAAAATTTTAAGATTATAAAATTATAAAAAAAATTAATTCACTTTTGCTGATTTTTACGTTCAAAGTTCTACAGACAAATGCGCCGTGTCGTAGCTAATTCTCGTTGATCAAGAACAAAATTGTTAATCAATAATTTACGAAAGGCTTAAAAAAATCAATTTTTAGTATTATTCTGCAGTAAAAAATATTTTTATTAAATTATTAGTAAATAAATACATATCTTTAACTTTTATTTTGTGTTCTTCAATTACATTTTTATTACAAAAAACCTTTATTGTGAAAAATTGACTCCTAAAACAAGCAGACAAAATAAAAAGAATCAATTCAAACATTTTAATTACAATTTTTGTTTTAATTTTATCTCCAAGGACCCCAGGGAAGTTTACCGGTCTGTGGTAGAGCCCCATACTGCATCGGCTAGTGATGTGCGATTCCTTTCGATTCTTTCAGAATTTCATCGCGATGAAAAACGAGTATCGCGATACTTAAGGTAGTACCCTCGACTAAATCTAGGGTTTACAAAAAAATCTGTATTTTTAAATTTTTAAATCTAACAATTCGAATAATAAATGTATGTAAAAGTAGAGAAAGTAACAT